>JAJPUD010008836.1:13222-27243 GCA_023553655.1 Myrmecobius fasciatus | reverse complement strand
CTATACAGTTATCTTATTGCACAAGAAACATCAGATCTAGAAAGAGAAGAAGAAAAAAAAAAACAACCTAAGAAGGAAAACAAAATGCATGGAAATATTCATAGAAAGCGTTAAAATGCTGTGTTGTGGTTCACACTCAGTTCCCACAGGCCTCTCTCTGAGTTCTCTGTGTATTTGAAAAATGAGGTTTTTTAAAGAGAAACTTGTAATACTTTTTCTTCAGTTTCTTGGTTTTCTTTAATTTGAAGGTTCATTTGTTTCTAGGTTTCATTTCTGAAAAATCCTTTTAATTTCATGTAATTAAAGTTATTCATTTACTTTCCTATGAAACACTATCTTTTCCTTGTTTGACTTCTCTCATTGATAGCTCTGACATAAAAATTTCTAAGATCTCTAAATTTGCTTATGAGATCACCATTTATGTCTAAATCATGTGCTCCTTTTTACATTATTTTTTATGTGGTGAGAAATATTAGTCTCTATCTAGCTTTTGCAAAATTGTATTCTAATTTTCCCAGCAATTTTTTTTGTCAAAAACTTGGGTCTCTGAGTTTATAAAATAGTAAATTACCATGGGTATTTACTACACCATATTATGTATCTAATCTATTCCATTGATCTAGCATTCTGTTTCTTAGCCAGTACAAGATATTTTATTGTGATTTTCACTAAATTATATAGTTTGAAACCCACTACTTCTACATCTCCTTCCTTCACATTTCTCTCCCCATGTATTCCCTTCTCACAATTGACTTTCTGTACATTTTGCAGCCATCTCAAGGCCTAAAGCTGGTATTTCCAATGCAACTATTCTGGGTCAAACTTTATCCTGGTGTCACAGACCCTCTCTGGCTAATGTCCCAATTTGTCTTGGGCCAAAAAAAAAATCTCACTTAGAAATTTTCTGGTTAGGTCAGTACCAGATCTCTCATAGTTGATGATCACAAAGTTTTGCTGTTACTGTGTACAATGTATTCTTGGTTATGCTTGTTTGCTCAGGATCAGTTTATGTAAATCTTTCCAAACCGTTTTAGAATAAGTTTATTATTTTTTTTATTTAAAATTACTTTTCTATATTATTTTTATGTGGCATAACTTATTCAGCCATTCCCCAATTGATGGGCATCTCCTCATTTTCCAATTCTTTGCCACTATGAAAACAACTGTTACAAACAGTTTTTGCACATGTGGGTTATTTTCCTTCCTTTATGACTTCTTTGGGTTACAGACCAAATAGTGAGACTTCTGGATCAAAGGGTATTCACAGTTTTATACCCCTTGGGTAATTTTTCCAATTTGTTCTCCAGAATAGTTAGATCAATTCACATCTTGTTCCAGTCTTAGTGTTCCAGTGTTCCTCACCAACATTTATTGTTATCTTTTACTGTCATCTTTGTTAATGTGAGAGTTGTGAAGTGGCATCTCAGAGTTGTCTTAATTTGCATTTCCCAAATAAATTGTGATTTAGATCATTGTTTTTCCATATGGCTAGAAATGGCTTTAATTTCATCATCCAAACCTTATCTGTCCATATTCTATGACCAATTATCAATTTTGGAATAACATATTCTTATAAATTTGACACAGTTCTTTATACATTTTAGAAATGAGGACTTTATCAGAAATAGTGGCTCACTAATATATTTTTGATGAAGTTTAAATTGTGTAAATTCCCTGACACACAAACACACACACACACACACTTGTATATTTGTACATATGTGTATGTATATATCCATTTCTTGGATTAATTACTTAATATTTTCCATGGTATAAGATTATGTTAAAATAGTCTACCTCCATTTGAAAGCATCCAGATTTCTAAAACTATTTTGTTTTTCAGCATATCAGTATGGTTATCAGAGTTTTCTCACTTCCAACACAATCCAAGTTTTGGAAAGATAACTTTAAACCAATATGGTTTCCTCATAATAGGAATATCATGAATAAAAAATAAAATTTTTATTTTGTTTTATTATTAGAAATTACTTACTAAAAATGATTATATATACTTAGGTAAACAATATTCTTGACTTGTCCAAATTTAAATGTAATTATGGATGCTGGAACTTTAAATTTCTGAAAAAAATCATCTAATACAAAGAAATGTCTTATTAAACTATTATCTTAACAAATATGAATAATCAGCAATACTTAGACACAGAATAGACATTAGGGAGTAAATAGGTAATTTTCCTTAATATATATGAAGTGTGACTGTTATTAAGAATTTTGGAAGCATAAATATATTTGTTAATACTTATTACTTTATCTCATTGAGTAATTAGATATTTAATACAAAAATGTAACCAGTGTAATTTTGTGAAAATTGTAATTGAATTCTAATTGAAGCACAATTCTATCACCTTTCCTGTGAATAATTAGGGACTTAAGAATCAATATCTCCCTTAATAGAGGAGAAGTTAGGTCATTAAATTTAAATGTGTTCTGGTAACCAGTTTGAATACTTGCCATAATAATTTGTATTACCATATTCTATTGAAAAAACAATCTGCAGTTTTATAAAGCAATATCATAGAGCAAGATTTAATTATATATCCTATTCCATCAGCATGAGACTGATTATGTAGGCTTTCTGTACCATCACCTACTGATTAATCTTCGTAGTTGGAGTTGACCATAATCAGTGGATGATCAAGAAAAGGGCAGAAATGATGTGGGTATCAAATAATTTGGTTACTATCTAGTTGTAGTGTTAAAAAATAAGATGATGGGCTAAGTGAAACTCAAATACAAAATTTACATGGGAAATGTGTTTTTAAATAATTTACTTGTTTTATGAGTCAGAGGTCACATATTTAATTGTGACTCTTACAAAAAATTATGCTAGACAGTATCTTAGAAGGAGTCACTTTTTTAAGTTTGTCACAAATGCTTTTTTTTTTTTTTACAAACCTAAGTTATATGGAAAAGAAACAAGCAAATAATTGTACAAAAACAAACCATAGAATCTTAAAATATTCAATTCAATTTAAAAAGTCAGTTTTCATGTGCCTACAATGTACAATGATTTGTTCTGGCTTATTAGGACACAAAGCTGAAATAAAACATAGCCCTTGCCACTATGAACATATTCTCTAAAATCATTAAACAGACAGTTACACATATATGCACCTATACATACAATGACATACACACACATATAGATGTAGCTATAGATATATACAGATATTATATGGCTACACATATACATATTTAATAATATATAACATGCATATAAATATTGTTTATATGTGTATATATGCATATACATATACCTATATGTGTGTATTCAACAATTATAGTTAATAAACTAAAATGGCCACAGAGAGTGATATGAGAATATTTAAAGTTTTAAGATAATTTTCATTTGGTGTCCTGGATCTTTTAGATACTTGGTAAAATTAATAGATACCTTCTCAGAATATACTTTTAAAAATTCATAAAAATAATATGAATATAAAGAAAACCACTCATATTTAAATATAATTAGCATATTATATGCATATATACTTGTACCTGTCTATGTGTGTATGCATGTACATATGTATATACATCCATGAAGTTACATATATATTTCTGCAATACATACATACATACACACACACATATATTTAGGTAAGAGCATCCATCCATACATATTCATACATGTGTACACCCATTAATATAAATGTAGTTTTGGATATATGCTTCTGTATGTATGTTTGCATGCATGTATTTATTTACCTACACATGCATGTATGCACCAAATTAAGAATTCTAGTCTAGAGAGAGGAATAAATTTGGCTTTGTTTATTGAGTGGAACTAGGTCTTGCCGTTAAGGAGTTAAATTAAGTAATAAAGGAGCCTTGAATGTTGAGAACCTCTTTGCTGATATGGGAAATGGCATGCAAAAAGGTACAGTGAATAGAAAGTAGAAAAATAAAAACTTTTTTAAAAAGGGAGGCAGCCATCTATAATTCATTTCATCTTGAATTGAGTGTGAGACAGGGAAAAAGAACTTAAAATTAGGCTAGGTCCAGATTACAAAGAACTTTCTTATATTGTAATTTCTAGAAAAGTGTCAATGGGGATGCAGTCCCAGATACTGTTTTTTTTAGTTCATCTATTTTGTAGACAATGTTTGCTCAATGAAGGCTACAGAGCAGTGAAATAGTGTTATCAGAATGGTACATTAGGGCAGTGATACCAGCAGTTCAATGAAGGAAAGATTGGTAAATGGAGAGTCTGGAAATAAGGTGAGCATTTAAAGAAATTATAACAGTTTATCAAAATAATTCTCAATTTTACTAGAGTGATAAAAGTTTCCTCTTATCACTGTCTTGTTATAGAAATAAGCAGCAGAAAAAAGAAGAAAATTCCTTAATATAAATGAATTTTATCATTGCAATATCACTCGATAGATTAGGAAAAAGCAATTCTGAAAACTCAACAAGGTTCAAACCATTGAGAAAGTCAGAGGAAATAATATCACTCTATTTTATATCTTTTATATATGGATATGTATATATAAACATTTTGAATTTTTATTTCATATACATGTGTGCCAACAAATATACTAACACACTCACACAGAAACATATACCTAATACAAATATTTTAAAGGCCAAATGACAACAAAGAAATTAATGCTACTTAGCTGAAGTATTGATATCATCACTTGTTATATGTTTAAAAATGTTGAAAGTGACTGGCATAGTTAGTAATCAGAAATATTTTCATTTTTGTTTAACATTTTATAATTCATTTTATGTTGCCTGTAATGACATAAAAGAACTGTGTAAATTAGGAGTTTTCATTGTGTGAATTAAAATACTGATTTTCTACAAACCAAGATCTATGCCTTCCAGTTACAAAATTTAATCAATATTTCTTGAAGTACAGAGAAAATCTGTCATTGAATTTTGGTGCACATTTTCCTTTAAAGGTATTCTTTACCTTAGAGGAAATTAAAGATAACACCAATCACCTCTGAGGTTACTACTGCTACTACTAGAAGGGAAAAAGTAGCCATCTGGTCTCAAGTACTAAGATGTTTCATATAATTCATTATTAGATGCTCTTAGGGAAACCAAGATGGTGGATTAGGGGAAGACATGTACTTGAACTCTCACAATATAAGAATCCAAAAGTTTTTTTAAATAATGTCCCAAATGAAATATTAACGCAGCAAGATCAAGAAAAATATGAGATGAGATATGTTTCTGGACTAAGAAAACTTAAATTATAAAGAGGAAATATCTTTGACATTAGGGTAAAGGTCTGGTGGAAGTCTGTCCTGAGCATGTAAGTGACAGTGTTAATAACATCCAGGGTCTCACCCCTGAAAGAGTGAGAGAGGTCAGAAAATTTCTCAGAAAGATATTACAGGATACTCTTAACAGGCAGTCAATAAAACAGTCATTGATTGGCAATTGTATTGCCCATATGCAATACTAGGTCAAAGTTTTATAATAAAAAGGAATAATGGGGGTAAGTCACAAGAGAAAAGAAGCACTGGTTATAATTCCCAGGAAAGACAAGGAAAGCAGTGGCCTCCTTCAGAATAAAATTACCTTGGAGGCAACAAAGTTCGTAGAGTCCCAAAACTATCTCTGAAAACAGTAGCACAAAAAAATCACAAATCTTGGGACAGTGCTTCCCTGCCACCAGGTAAGCATGTCCCTACTTTATCATAAATTTTAAATTAAAGAAATAGGAGGAAAAAGTGAATAAACATCAAGAAAATAAATTGACCATAAAGAGCTATGTCAGGGGCAGGGATGATGCATAAACCCAGAACAAAACAATATGAGAGCAACCTAGGAAAAATCTCAAAGAAAAATGCTAATTGGATCATAGCCAAAAAAAACAATTCTGACAAGAGTTAAAGAAAAAAAATCATAAAAGTAAAAATAGGGAACATAAATGAGAGTAATGTAAGAACATTATGAAAAAAAATACAAAACTTTGTAAAAGAATTATAAAAAATTAGTGAAAAAGTAACACCTTAGAAACAAAATTTCTCAGCAAATTAAGACAAGTCTGAGGCACAACTACACACCTTTCAGACTGGCTAAGATGACAGGAAAAGATAATGACAAATGTTGGAGGGGATATGGGAAAACCGGTACACTAATGCATTGTTGGTGAAGTTGTAATCTAAATCAACCCCTCTGGAGAGCAATTTGGAACTATGCCCAAAGAGTTATCAAACTGTGCATATCCTTTGATCCATCAGTGTCTCTATTGTGCCTGTATCACAAGGAGATCATACAGGAAGGAAAGGAACTGTGCAACAATGTTTGTGGCAGCCCTTTTTGTGGTGGCAAGGAACTGGAAACTGAGTTGATGCACCGCAGTTGGAGAATGGCTGAATAAGTTATGGTATATGAATGTTATGGAATATTATTGTACCATCAGCAACAATCAGCAGAATGATTTCAGAGAGGCCTGAACATACTCATATGAACTGATGCTAAGTAAACTGAGTAGAACCAAGAGAACATTGTACATAGCAACAGCAAAATTATGGGAAGATCAATTTTAACATATGGGGCTCTTTTCAATAGCCAGGTGTTTGAAGCCAGTTTCAATCATATTGTGATGAAGAGGGCCAACTGTACCTAGAGAAAGAACTGTGGGCAATGAGTGTGGATCACATCATAGTATTTTCACTTTGTTATAGTTTGCTTGTGTTTTGTTTTCTTTCTCATTTTTTTTACCTTTTTGATCTGATTTTTCTTGGGCAATATAGTTGTAGAAATCTATATAGAAGAATTGCATATGTTTAACTTGTAATAGATTCTTTGCTGTCTAGGGGAAGGGGTGGGGATAACGGGGAAAATTGGAATACAAGGTTTTGCAATGATGAATGTTGAACATTATCTATGCATATGTTTTGAAAATAAATAGCTTGGAATTTCAATATATACTGTTGAACAATTTAAGAGACAAATGAGAATTGCAAAAGCATAATTTATGTCTCAAAAAAACCCAAATATAACAATATATAAATAACTTAAATCTGCAATGTCTAGTCTCACAAAGGAACAAAAGAAAGAATGATAGATTGAAAATGCAAATACAAAGAAATGAAAGACAATTTAGAAAAAGAGAAGCAAAAAAACAAAAAAATTAAAAGAAAATAAGTTTACTTGGCAAGTAAAAGGAATTGCACGCCCTTTGATCCATCAGTGTCTTTACTGGATGGATATCAAAGAGATCACAAAAAAGGTAAAGGGACCCACATGTGCAAAAATGTGCGTGGCAAATCTTTTTGTAGTAGCAAGGAAATTTAAACTCAATGGATGCCCAACAGCTGGGGAATGGCTGAATAAGTTATGGTATATAAATGCTATGGAATATTATTTTTCTATAAGAAATGATCAACAGAATGATTTCAGAAATTAAGTGCTTGGTGAAATAGAATAAAGAGATCATTGTATATTGTAACAACAAGAATTTTTGATGATCAATTCTGAAGGACATGGTTCTTTTCAGCAGTGAGATAATTCAAGTGAATTCCAATAGAATTGTGAAAAGAGAGCCATCTGCATTCAGACTGAGGTCTGCTGGGACTGAATGTGGATCGCAACATAATTTTCACCTTTGTATTGCTGTTTGCTTACTTTTTTTCTCATGATTTTTTCCTCTTTGATTTTTCTTATGTAGTATGATAAATGTGGAAATATGTTATAGAAGCAAAGTACATGTTAAGTAAATATTGCATTACTTTCTGTGTAGAAGATGAAGTAGAGGAAGGTTCTTTGGAACACAAGATTTTGCAAGGGTGAATGTTAAAAAATTTCTTTGCATATATTTTGAAAATAAAATTATATTATTTTTAAAAAGAATGTATAGAAAAAAAACATAAAGATAACTTTTCCTGAAAAAAATGACAAAAATATTAGCAACATAATGGAGGAAATAATCGAAAAGAACCACTCATAATTTCAGATGATAGAAAATTAAACACCGAGTTAAAAAATTTACAGATCACTTCTGGGGAAAAAGCAAAATTAAATAAAATCAAAAAGATGATGACAACAACAAAAATAGGGCTACAAAGTCCAACATATATAATGATTAAATTTAACAATTCAATTAAAAAGCAAGTTCGGAAAGCCATTAGGGGAATAACTTCCAAATGAAAATGAAAAAAAAATAATTTAAGACTACTCTGAATCCACTTGAAAAGAAATAAGAAGGAATAGAATAGTATGTTCTAAAGAGTAAGGACCTTTAGCTTGCATCCCAGTGTGACCTATCCTGCAATTGTGAGTCCAAAGTTATAGGATAAAAGATGCCTTTAACAATAACAGCATGTTTGAAATATTTTTTTTAGAAATAAGACTGGGGATGAAAAAAAATCCTCTGGAATATCTCAAAACAAAAGAATTGCAGGAGGAGTAAATAAATAGGACAGTCAAAGTCGATTATAATAATAATATATATATATATACACACACACACACACACACACATATATATATATATATATATATATATATATAGAGAGAGAGAGAGAGAGAGAGAGAGAGAGAGAGAGAGAGAGAGAGAGAAAGTATAAAGGTAGAAATTTGGAAGTGATAATAATAAAGAGGCAAACAAGGATGCTATGGATGGAACCTGGTGATATTTTGCCCACAGCTGAATTAGTACTTTTTTGGTAGGGAGAAATACTAGCAAAAAAGGAAGATTTCTTCTGTTGTATCAACAAGAGAAGGGCATATAGGAGAATGAGGGAGGAATAGGAGGAAAAGGTGAAAAGAGGACAGTAGAACAAGGAAAGTGATATTACTTTGGAGACGAGAGGGATTTACTATTTGCTTTTTAAAAAGGAGAGAGATGATTAAGGAATGGAGATGAAAGCCTTAAAATGGATATTAAAATTAAAATGGTGCTAGGGGTTTTAATGCTTGACAATTCTATTTGTTCTGGAAAGGAGGGAGTTGGAATAGTTATGAGCAACTGGCAACCATGAGAGTAAGACTAGATGAATGAAAAGAAGATGGAG
Source organism: Myrmecobius fasciatus (assembly GCA_023553655.1). Classification (NCBI taxonomy): domain Eukaryota; kingdom Metazoa; phylum Chordata; class Mammalia; order Dasyuromorphia; family Myrmecobiidae; genus Myrmecobius; species Myrmecobius fasciatus. Next base: position 18,244 of record JAJPUD010008836.1, on the reverse strand, counting down.
GAAGAAAAAAAGACAGAAGAAATTATATATAGATATACATAATTATGTGCAATATTCATTTATATGTACAAGTACACACAAACTTTTATGATTTAACAATTTACCAATTCATACTTTTTTCATAATGATACGTTATATTCATAGAAATGATCATTATTTTTTTATTTTTTTAAATGATCATTATTAAAATTCAACTTGCCATCCATCAAAAGAACATTGAAAAGATTTACTGTTTTTTTTTCCTAATTGCTGTGCTTTCTTTTTGTCTAAGATATGAAGGAGAAACACTTTAGCTATATAAGAGCTACTAATTCCCAGAAACTCTTTCATTGCTGCATCATTTAATTTACCATACTAAAACATGCCTTAGGTATAGTCTTCTTTATGTGACTATAGTTTGTAAATTTTTCATTGTTGCTTTATATGTTCATTTTATGTGATAAAGAATCTTGTATTGCTTCCCTGCTGAGTACTTGCAGGAAATTTTAAAAAAAACAAATAAAAGAAGAAAAAACCCTAAAATTTGTCCTATAAGTTTTTAGTAAAGGTAGGAGTATTATTGTAGAAATGAATCTCTTGAAAAGTTAAGGATAAATGACTATAAAAAGCATCTATGGAAACCTAATGGTACATTGGTTTTATTTTACAAAAATATTAAAGTTTCAGTGTTTTTAATGTCCCCCTAGTGAGAATGAATTATAGTTCTACATTTTAAAGACTTGTAGTGTGCTTTCAAAATGTAGTGTGGAGTAAAGTCATAAAGTGTAGGTCCTAGTTATTTCCTGAAAAAGATATTGCTATGGAGTGAATAATCAAATTGGTATAATATAATGTTAAACCTAGTAGACTTATTTTTGCTGTTGAAATTGAAACTTAGGAGCAAAAATTCATTTATTTATCTCTTTTTGTGATATATTTTGCATACAGAGCTAAATAGTTCTTTAATGTTTTACAATATTTGGTATTTGTTCGGTTCCTCTTCTGAATACTAATGAATGTCAAGTTTTGTTCTAATGATCTCTCCAAGGGAAAGCCTATTGATCAAGAAAAGGCTACAATCTTAAAAGAAATCCCAATGCAACCATATTATAGCATCCACAACGTGAATTAAAAGTGGAAATAATGAGTGCTCTTGCCCATTCCTATAAGTTTTAACTTGGTGAAATTCAAACAATAGATTTCTTTTTTAATGTGGTAAATGGAACTATAGAAGTGTCTAACTGCATTACTATTATAGGAAGGGACATAGGGGAAAATTTATGTTCAAAACTCAAGAACATCATATATGAGTATATATTTATCCTCATAGTTTCAGTTATTATTCTTAGAGTTAATATCAGAAACCAATTTTAATATGTTTATTACAATAAAAAGAAGATGATTACACACAATTGCATGAGTGCCATTATAGAATCCTTTTGAAAGTGAAGTTCAATAGGGCTTGGTTATGAGATAGGTCTGACACATTTAATGTTCAATTCATTTGAAAAATGGATTCACCAGTTCACCAGTAAGACTGTATATATAGAATGATTATCACCTAATTCAATTGTTAAGCTAAAGATTCATAGAACCTCAGAAATGCCAGAATTCTTAGCAGTGAAAATATGTATGGTCTCAGATTCCACAGATGAGGAATGAATGTGTTCTACTACATGCAATACTAATTTGTTTTATCCTAAATTATTTTAGCTAGTAAGTAAAATATCATAAGAAAGTTCATTTTAATTTTAGATGGTTATACTTAGTAAAATAATCAAAATTCATTTTTTAAATTTAAATTTTATATATGTAGCAAAAGATACCAGTGAAGAAACTTCATATTTTTAATAGACATGAGTGGTTTTGAGTACTAGCTCTACTATTTTCTACCTGAGTTATCATAGGCAAGTTAGTTAATTTCTCTGAGCCATAGTTTCTTCATTTTCAAAATGAGGTATTTTGATTAGGTGACCTCTAAATTCCTCTAAAGTTATGATTCTATATTATATTACTCTTTCAACAAATCTCTAAGCAAATGCTACATACAAGGTACAGTGATAAGTGCTAGGGATACCAAGAATGGTAAGACATTATCTTTTTTCTCAAGAAACTCCCAGCTAAATGTGAGAGAATACATGCAAACAACTATGTAAAATCTAATTATATATACAATGAATTTGAAATTATCAAGAGTTAGGGAATTAGAATTAAGGGGAACAAGGAAATATTTACTATAAAACATGAAATTTTAGCTGGGATTTTAAGAAATTCAGGTAGCAAAGATTAGAAGGAAGAAAATTATAAACATGAGAGATCCAATGAAAAAACCTTGAATTGAGAAATAGGAAATCCTGCTTGATGATCAGCAAGGAGGCCACTTTCATTGGGTAAAAGTGTATGGAAGGCAGGTGGTAAGGAGAAAAGTATAAGAACATTGGAAAAATGAAAAAGCTAGTTATGGAAAGTTTTGAAAGATAAATGGATAAAATTTTAAAATTTGATCCTACAGATAATAGATTAACATTTTCATTCTTGTAAGGAAAAGTAACTTGACAGCTTAATTAGATTAGATAGAGATTTATGGCAAAGAGACGAATGAGCAAACTATCACAACAATCCAAGTGTAAGGTAGTAAGGTCTTTATTATAACTGTGGCAAAAACAGAGAAAAAATGATATAAATAAGAAATTTTACAAATAAAATTATACAGGCTTGAAGCAGAGCCAAGATTGTGAACAGAAGAGAGGAAGTTGCCTAAATTCTCCACAGTTTCCCTCATAAGCATTAAATCATTCCTCTAAACTGATTATGGAGCAAGAGAACCCACAAAAAGTTTGAGTGAAATAAATTTACAGCTTAAAATAAAATAGAATTATTTCAGGAAAGTTGCCACTTGGGTAAAAGGGGACCACAGCCCAGGGTAAACAGTGTCTGGACAAGCCAGTGGGAGGCTCTTAGTCACAGCACAGATCAGCAACTGAGGCCTTTCTGTCTTAGCCCAGCAATCCAGTGGCACAACAGGCCAGCTGTGTGGTCTCCAACCCCAGCAAGCAAGGTAAATTTGAGCCCTATAGGCACACTAGGCATAACAAGGCCTAGCACAGTGGGCAACCCAAAACATCTGCACCTTCTTAGGCAATTAGAATATCAGGGCAATATTTCTTGATAATTTTTTTGAAATATGCTTCCTCAGTATTTTTTTTAAATTGTGGTCTTCAGGTAAACTAATAATACTTCTTATATTACTTATCCTGAATCTATTTTCACATCATTTGTTCTTCCAATGAGATATTTTACAATTTCTTCTATTTTTTCATTTTGTTTATATCTTTTACATGGGAAGATTAAAAATGTAATTCTTGCAAATTTTGGGAAAAGAAGAAAAGGGGAGGCAGAATGAGGTCAATTAAATCATATGGGGAGGCACAAAACCTCTATTACAGAAGCAGGGAAAAAGGGAGGAAGAGAACATTGTATGAAACTTTCATCAGATTTGTCTCAACAAACGAATAACATATATACTCAACTGGTTATAGAAATTCTTCTTATCCAATATAGAAATGGGAGTGGAAATGGAAAGGGCTGATAGAAGGGAGAGAAGGTTCAAGATAGTGGTGGTCAGAAGTACATCATTAGTGAGCAATGACAAGGTTCATGGAGAGAGATATATACACAAAAGGAAAAGAGGATAGATAGAAATACACAGTAATCATAACTTGTGAAAGAGAATGACATGCATTATACCATAAAAATAAAATGGAAACAGATAGCAAAATGGATTAAAAATGCGAGTTCTACAATATGTTGTTTACAAGAAATATATATGAAACAGAGGTACAAACAGAATAAGGATTAAAGACTGGAGCAGAATATATTATGTTTCAGTTTAAAGAAAAAAAAAGGTGAGATAGCAACCCTGATTTCAGGCAAGCTAAAAGCATAAATAGATTTAAACGACTTAAGGAATAAAACTACATCTTGCTAAAAGATACCATAGACAATGAAGTAATATAAATATTAAATACATGCACCTACTGATACAGCACCCAAATAATTCAAAAAGTTTAGTGGTGACAGGAAGAAATAGATATCAACACTTTATTAGTGAGGGACCTCAACCTCCTCCTCAAAGACCTATTCTCATATAATTACAAAATAAGAAAGAAGTTGAGGAAGTGAATATAATTTTAGAAAAGGGAAATATGATAGATTTCTGGAGAAAATTGAAAGGGAAAAAAGTGATCATTTAGTAGGGCCTAAAAACTCATAATCAAAAAAACTCATAATCAAAGGAAAAAAGGTAGATCTATTAAATACATCATTTTCTTATTATGATGCAATAAAAATAAGGTGTAATAGAGAGCCATGGAAAGATCGATTAAGACTAATTGAAAATTAAATAATAGAATCCTAAAGAATGAATGAACCAAACAACAAATGATAACAACAGTAAATGATTCCATGCAAGAAAATAACAATAATAAGATAATATAGTAAAACTGATAGAATGCAGCCAAAGCAGCTCTTATAGGAAATTTTATGTTTCTAAATGCATACATGAATAAAATAGAGAAAGGAGAAATCTATGAGTTGGACATGCAACTAAAAAAACCTAGAAAAAGAGCAAAATAAAAATCCTCAGTTAAATAGCAAATTGGAAATTCTGAAAATCAAAGGAGAGATTAATACAATTGAAAGTAAGAAAAATGTTAAACTAATAAATAAAATAAGAGATGGTTTATAGGGAAAACTATAATAGATAATACTTTGTTTTATTTGATTAGAAAAAAGTGATAAGAAAACCAAATTAACAATTACACAACTGAAAAGGAATAATTCAGCAGCAATGTAAGGGAAATTAAAAGAATAATTAAGAACTCTTTTGCTCACCTGTATGTCAATAAATGCGATAATTTAATTGAATTGGAAAAATGCTTAGAAAAATTAATTGCACTGTTTAACAGAAGTTGAAATAAAACAAGTCTTAAATGAATTCCATAAGGAAAAAATCTCCAGGGCCAGATGGATGTACATGTCAAA
>JAJPUD010008836.1:0-12822 GCA_023553655.1 Myrmecobius fasciatus | reverse complement strand
TTTCTGTGACATCCTCCAACCTTCTCTCAAACCAACAGCCAATTAAGCCTCTAAACTAGTTTTGGTGTCACAGAAACAAATATTTGGAATACAACATATTCCCAGAAGGAGATACATTGGAAGAACTTCAGAACCGTTTTGTTTCAAATAGGCAGGGACAGTTTGCAAAGCCCGGACCACAGCATAGGGAAACCAGAATAAACAGCTGGGGCAGAGAGTCAGAGTGTTGCAGCAAGGCACATATTGGAATCTTCTTTGAGCCTCATAGGCTACTCTGTCCTGGTTGCAAGCAGATGGTAGCAGATTTGCTATGCAAAGCAAATTGTAAACAACTGAGCCCTGGAAAAATGCCAGACCTATGACAATCAGCAGAACTGCCTCAGGGGAAATTAAAGCAGCTATCACTCATTTGCAATGAACAGACTTAAATCCTTAAAAATGAATAAAAAACAAAAAGAACTCTCACCATAGACAACTTTTATGGAGAGAGAGAACAGGCCTCCAATCCTGAGGTTTCTAAAGGCAAAAAAAAAAACTGCAGGTGAAGCCCCAAAGGGAGATATGAGTTAGTCCATATTTCACAAGGTTTACTTGGAAGATCGCATAAAGAATTTTTAAAAAGACTTCGAAGAAAAATGGGGAAATGAAATGAGATCATTGAAAGAAGGAATGGGAAAAAACAAACAAAAAAAAAAACAAAACAAACAAAAAAAATGTGTCCTATGAAAGAGATATGAAAAAGACACCAATTCATTGAAAAATAAAATTTGTGCAATGAAAAAAAAAAGGCAACGAACAAAAATATTCATTTGGCCAATTACAAAAGGAGGTAAACAAAGGTAACTGAAAAAAATAAGGCAACAAAAATTAACATTGAACAAATGGCAGTGAATGGCTCAATAAGAATTCAAGAATTAGTAAAAAACAAAAACAAAAACAAAAACAAAACAAAAATAAAAAAGGAACGAAAATATAAAATATCTCCTAGGAAAAACAACTGACCTAGAAAATAGATCTAGGAGAGACAATCTAAGGATTACTGGACTTCATGAAAGCCACGATGAATAAAAGAACTGGGCATTATCTTACAAACAAAATAAATAAAACAAAACTGCCTGATATTTTAGAATCAGAAAGTAAAATAGCCATCAGAAAGAATTCACCAATCACCTCCTGAGACCCCAAAATTAAATCCCAAAGGAATATTGTAGCTAAATTTCAGAGCTATCACACTAAGGAAAATATATTGCAAGCAGCCAGAAAGAAACAATTTAAATACCAAGGAGATGCAATGAGGATCACCCAAGATCTATCAGCTTCCACCTTAAAAGATCAATGGGCCTGGAATCAGAAATTGCAAAAAGTAAACGAACTTGTATTACAACTAGAATGAGCTTTCCAGTTAAAATGAGCATTATCTTTCAGGGAAGAATATTGACATTCAATGATATAGGGGGATTTCACCTATTTCTAATGAAAATGAAAAGACCAGAAAAAATTTGATTAAAAAAAAACAGAGAAGCATAAAAAGTTAAAAGGAAAGAACTCTTTAGAACTATATTTCTGTTATGGGTATACTTAGAAAATGCAGGTATAATTTGATTTTATTATGATAATATGTAAAAAGAAGCTAGAGGTGGAAATTGATTTGTACTGGGAAAGGTGGGAAAAGGAGGTAGGATAAGGGAAAGTACATCACAGAAAGAGGAAAAAAAATCTACTCTAATTGAGAGAAAGCCAGGAGGGGGATGAAAATTGTGTGAAGCACACTCTCATCAGAATTGGCTCTAAGAGAGAATATCAGACATATTTGCTTTCACAAAGAAATTTGTCTCACCTTATAGGGAAGTGGATGAGATAGGGTGAAAAGAAGGGGGAAGACTAATAGAAGGGAAAGTAAAACAATTACAGGAAAGATGTAAAAAAGGGGGAGGAGCTCTAAAGGGGCAGGACTGTTTGAGAGAGATGTTCATCAAAAGCAAAATACTGGAAATGAGGGAAGGAGGAAAGGAAAGAGAAAAACATAACTTTGGCTAAATAAGATGGCAGGAAATACAGAATAATTTATTTTAATTGTGAATATGAATGGGATGAACTCTCCCATAAAATGGAAGTAGATAGCAGACTGAGACTGGATTAAAAGCCAGAATCCTACAATATAATGTTTCTAAGAAACACATTTAAAGCATAGTGATATACACAGAATGAAGAAAAGGGTTGGAGCAGAATATATTTTGCTTTAGCTGAATTAAAAAACAAAAGTAGGGTTAGAAATCCTGATTTCAGATCAAATAAAAGGAAAGATACATCTAATTGAGATAATGAAGGAAACTATATTTTACTAAAGGATACTATAGATAATGAAGCAATATCAATACTAAACATATATGCACCAAGTGGTATACCATTCACATTTCTAGAGGAAATGTTGAGAGATGCAAGAAGAAATAGACAGTGAAACTATTCTAGTGGGGGATCTCAACCTTTCTATTTCAGAATTAGATAAATGGAAACACAAAATAAATAAGAAAGAAGTTAAGGAGGTAAAAATGTTAGAAAAGATAGGTATGATAGATCTTTGGAGAAAATTAAATGGAGACAGAAAAGAGTTAACTTTTTTCCTCAACCGTTCATGGAATTTACACAAAAACTGACCATATGTTAGGGCATAAAAACCTCAAAATCAAATGCATAAAGGCAGAAATAGTAAATGCATTTTTTAGATCATGATGCAATAAAAATCACATGCAATAACAAGCCAGGGGAAAATAGACAAAAAGTTTAATGGAAATTAAATAATTGAATCCTAAATAATGAATGGATGAAACAGCAACTCATAGGCACCATCAATAATGTCATCCAAGAGAATGACAATAAAGAGATAATATATCTAAATTTGTTGGAATCCACCAAAGCAGGTATAAGGAGAATTTTTATATTTCTAGATGCTTACTTGCATAAAATAGAGTAAGAGAAGATCAACAAATTGGGCTTACAAAAAAAAATTAGAAAAAAAGTACAAAAGAAAAACACTCAATTGCTAAATTTGAAAGTGTAAAAATAAAAGGGGAGATTAATGCAAATGAAAATAAGAAAACCATTGAATTAGTAAAAAATAAAAAAAATCTAATTTGGTTTTATAAAAAATAAACAACAAAATAGAGAAAAGTTTAGTTAATTTGATTAGAAAAAGGAAAGAAGAAATCAAATTGTTAGCCTCAAAATTAAAAGGGAAACTTTCTTCCAATGAAGAGGAAGTTAGAGGAATAATTAGAGTTGTTTTGCCCAACTATAAGCCGATAAGTTTGATAATCTAAATGATATGGAGAAATATTTACTAAAATATAGATTGCCCAGGTTAACAGAAGAGCAAAGAGCAAGGGGAATTCAGGCAGCATAGTCCCAGGAGAGTTTGGCCTCTGCATACAGGAGAATCTACAGGGAGGAAAATACAGTAGTGCTGGCTACTCTGCACTGGTTGCAAGCCAGCAGATCAGCATAGAAGGTATAAAACAACCAACACAAACACAAAAACTAAATAGTGTACCCTGAAATGCCAGATTTTCAGGGACCTGGCCATACCCACATAACACCAGAAGTCAGTAACCAGTGACTCAGTACAGCTTCTGCTGCTTGGAGAGGAATCTTGGACAATCCCCACTTTGGCCTAAAAGAAGATCTCAAGTTTTTAAAACAATGAGTAAAAAAAAAAAGAAAGAAATCTGACCAGAGATAGTTTTTATTGTGAAAGATAAGAACATATTTCAAACCCCAAGGAGACTAAAAGAAGATTGTCTCCAGATGAAGCACCAAAGGGTGATATAAATTGGTCCTTATCACACAAGGCTCTCATACAAAAAATTAAAAAAGACATCTTAAAAGAGAGCTGGAAGAAAAATTGGGGAAAGGAAATGAGAACTTTGCAAGAGGGTTTGGAAAAGAAAACAGAAATTATCTGAAGAATATGTATTACAAAATATACTTAGTGAAATGGAAAAAGCATATAACTCCTTAAAAATAGATTTGACAAAATGGAAAAAGAAAAAAACTCCTTAAAAACCAGAATTTGTGAAATGGAAATAGAAAACAACCCCTAAAAATAGAATTTTTGAAATGGAAAAAAAAAATCATTGAACAAAACAACTCATTTAAAAATTCAATTGGACAAATACAAAAAGAACTAAAAAAGTAAATGAAGAAAATGATTCGCTAAAAATGAGAACTGAACAAATGGAAATGAATGACTCAATGAGACATCAAGAATCAGTCAAGCAGAACCAAAAAGAAAAAAGAAAAAAATAGAAGAAAATGTAAAATACCTACTTGGCAAGACAACTGACCTGGAAAATTCTCCAGAAAAAAAAAAATGGAAATGTCATTAAATGTCCATCTTCTTCCATGAAAGAAAATGCTCATGGTAGCAGGACAGTTTATTTTTCCTTTATTCCAAGTTCATTTGCATTCAGAATATCAGATTTCTGGCCCTTTAGATCCTTTAAGATAAAAGCTGCTAGGTCCTGGATAATCAATATTGTGGCTCCTTAATATTTGATTTTTTTCCCTGGCTGCTTATAATATTTTTTCTTGGTTTAATAGTTCTGAAATTTAGCCATGATAATCCTTGGAGTTTCAATCTGAGATCTCGTTTAGGAGATTTTCAGTGAATTCTTTCAATGGCTAGTTTTCCTTCTGATTCTAGGACATCAGGGCAGTTTTCTGTGATGATTTCTTGAAAAAAAAAAGATGAAGAACTTCTTTTTTTAAATTATTATTATGGTTTTCAGGAAGTCCATTAATTCTTAGACTTTCTCTCCTAGATCTATTTTCCAGGTCAATTCTTTTCCCAAGTAAGTATTTTACATTTTCTTCCTTTTTTTTTTCATTTTTTTTTGTTTTGTTTGACTGATTCTTGATATTTCATTGAGTCATTCATGTCCATTTGTTCAGCCCTGATTTTTAGTAAATTATTTTCTTCATTTACTTTTTTACTTTTTTGTATTTTTCAAATTGAATTTTTAAATAAGTAGTTTTATTGTATGGATTTTTTTCATTTCACAAATTCTGTTTTTCAGGGAGTTCTTTTCTTTTTCCATTTTATCAAATCTATCTTTTAATCAGTTATATGCTTTTTCCATTTCACTAAGTCTATTTTGTAGTGACTTTTCTTCAGGAAGTTTCTGTATAGCCTTTTCCAAATCTTCTTGAAAAGCTTTCTTTTCCTTTCCTTATTTTTGTTCTAGCTCTCTTTTAACATCCTTTTAAATATGTTCTAGAAGAGTCTCATGACATGGGGATCAATTTAAATAACACTTTGGGGCTTGAAGTCGAGACAATCTGCTGTTAGTCTCTTCAGAGTTTGAAATCTGTTCTTCTCTTTCACCATAAAAAAAAAAAAAACCTATCTAAAACTATCTATGTCCAAGGTTCTTTTTAGTTTTTTTACTCATTTTATTTAAAAAAAAAGTTAAGATCTGCTTTTAGGGCAAGGGAGATTGTCTAAGCTTCCTCTACAAGCAGCAGCAACTGTGCTGAATCAGTGCTTAATAATGTCCTACGGTAGGTGGGCATAGCACAATCTCATACATTTCTTGTGTATTGGGGTACACTATTAACCTTTTCTGTTTGTGCTGGATGTTTTATAACTTCTCTGGTGATCTATTGGCTTGCAACCAAGGCAGAGTTGTCAACACTCCTGTAGATTCCTCCCCATAGATTCTCTGGCCTGCACAACCCCGGGTCTGCACTTCCTGTACACCCAGTCAGTGCCGGACCTGTTTGCACTTGGCTCACCTCCCTCCATACCCTATTGAAACAGACCTTTTTTGGAGATCTTCAAAATTATCTTCTCTTCTTCTGGTAATAAGTTACCAACAATTGTGAGTTCTGCCAGTCCAGAGCTAATTCAGAGGCTGGATTTGCTATTAGTTTGAGGGATGAGAAAAGAGATAATAAAGAAACATGTGTCCTCTACACTATCTTGGTTCCCTACCAAATTGTTCTGATGACTGCTGCAGTATAATATAGTTTTAGGTCTGGCACAGTTAGACTACTTTCATTGGCATTTTTTTCCCCTTAATTCCCTTGAAATTCTTGACCTTTTTTTTTTTCTTCCAGATGAACTTCGTTATTATTTTTCTAGATCTGTAAAATACTTTCTTGGGAGAATGAAGAAATGAAGGAAGGAAGGATGAAAGGGAAGGAGGAAGTGAGGAAGGGAGGGAGGGAGGAAGGGAAAAAGAAAAGGAGGAAGAGAGGATGGACAGCATGAAAGAAGGAAAGAAGGATAAAATGTATGAAGGATAAAATGGGGAGAGGAAGGAAGAAAAGAAGAAAAGACAAAATCAAAACAAAATCAAAACCATTTTGCATATGTTGCCTATCTCTAGCTGTATCATCTACTTCCTGTTTTCCTTCCCATTGTCTAAGGTGTGATTCTCCTATTAATTTTATGATTATTTTTCTAACTTTTTTGAAATATATTTCTTCCTTTGTATCTTGTTTATATCTTACCTATAGGTTCTTATATCCATCTCTGGACCATATGATGCACCACAGAAAAATAATCCTGAGGATCATTCACTCCTTCCTTTCACAAGGAAGTCCACCTACATTTCTAACAAAACTTCTCATGACTACTTTAGAAAGTACAAAAACATTTTTAAATGTAGATTTCAATCTTATTGGTCAACCAATATGTAAATTCTAAATACTAATGCTATTTATTTTTTGTGGAGGAGGAAGCATTAAGAAGAGAGACTCAAAAACATAGGAATTGATATATTCAGTCAAAATGAATTGAATGATTCCTGTATAATAATGAAAATTTGATCAGGGTTATTTGTTTTTCTCAGTTTGATAGGAGTACATTCCTATAGTCTAAACATGAAATATTCCTAAAGACTTGTTTTTATAGTTTAATCAGAAAATCTACATTGCAACTCATCTATAACTTAGTATTTATGTAGTAGGAGAGTTGGTGCTGAAAAATTTAAATTAAATGGCTTACAATGGACCTCAAAACTAATAAGAGAAAAAAAATGCAGTTTGACCCCAAGAATCAATTAAAGTTGTAACCACTGAATTCCAATGTTTCTACTTGATACTTTTTCCAGAAAAAAAAAATTATGTTGGAGTTTAATTTCCAAGGAAAAGTTTATTAAATTTTTGATATTTACATGTCTTTATGAGGTAATATGTATATACATAAATATATATCATATTATACATTCAGAGGTAACTGAAATTTTCCTGTATTTCTGATTAATTAGCTTACGTAATGTAATAATTCATATACTTATGAAGACCGAGAGAAAGTGGTCTAAGATTATAGATAATTTAGGTTTCATATATAATCTATATTTCATTGTTCAGATTTAAATGTGTTGACTAAATTTGATAAAGTTTTAAAATGTCACAACAATTGATACATAACAATAACATTATCACTCTCTTTCCACTAACCAAAAGATTAAACTACCCTGAGATTTTGTTAGTTATTTCTAGCATTTAAAAAAATCATTGTGGAAAAAAATCATAATTTTTTTTTTAAAGCAAAGTGCTTTTCATCTGGATGCAAAGAAAAATCTTTGAAATGCATTTTTCTTAGTACTGTAGATAAATCACAAAGAAACAATGTCAAGGGTTATTTTTCAAAGCTGTTTTAGATATGACAAATAGCTAAAATCATCCTATTATTTTATACTTATATTTGGCAACCTTGGATCATTCCCTTATAAACAATAATTTATGTCACAACTCCTCAGCACATACTATAATTAGGGACAATTATGTGCACTCAGTTTATGTGCTAGAAAGTTCTATTTCAGATTAATTTTGAAGCAACACAGAGATCAAGTTGATTATTGCTGCAGAAGCTCATTTACGAGTGACTGTAGTTATAATAAAGCCATGGCTTGGTGGGTCCAATTTACACACAGCTTTGATCTATGAGTAGCTACCTATGGTATAATTCTAAGAAGTGCATCATTAGAGGTATCATTGGTAGGATAATTGAAAATGTTGTAGCAGAAGTAACTGAGATTTGATTATAAGAGATTTTTCTTACAAGAGAAATTGGAAGAGGGGAAACTTTAAATGTTTTTTTCCATGAAAACTAATTCAATCAACTCATTCTGGCCAAGTAAAAAACAAAACAAAACATCAAGCTTCCTCAAATTAAATAGTCTTCAAAAGTGAGAGCAAACAGTAAAGTGATTTTTTTTCAAGTGCTGCTTATTCTGATGCATACTCTAGCAAGTTGAGTTTCCAGATAAAGTCATCTCTCTCTTAGGTTGGAGGTATCTCTCTAATATTATTAGATAAGCCCATTCTAGAACTGTAAGCTTTTCAATATTAAATGCCACTTCAGGTTATTATAGATTTAATCATATTACCGTTGCCCCAAATTTAAGTAATGAATATCAATTAGCTTTTTAAAGATGATATTCACTATGAAGATGTAACAGTAATAAGTTACAAAACCTCTTACCTTCCTATCCAAGGAATCAAGCTTAGACTATTTCTCTAATTTTGTCCCTTCTCTATTTTGTTGCTACAAAGCACTTGCCCCACTAAATTTACTTCTAAAATATAGTATGTGTTGAGAGTTAAACTGTTTCAGTCACCCAATTTTTCCAATATTGCTTATCGGTATCGAGGGTAGTTCTGGTGAGGAGGGAGCTACTATGTCTGCAACCTTTTTATTGCATACAAATTGTCACATTCTTGCTATCTTGGTAAGGAACTGAGATGCAAGGGACCAATCTTTTCTGCAGTGGTGGTCCTATCAGAATTGTCCTAAAAAGTCTTTTGTATAAAAGCTGTACTTACTTTAAGACTGTGCTGATCAGACAGTCAAGGTGTTGCTACCATTACTACTTAGAATAAAATATCTTTAATTCTCTTTGTCCTGAGTTTCACCTTTTTAATGAGGGTGGAAGCCTAAATGAAGAATTTACCTATCAACAACTTAATAGAAAAAGGTTTCTCCTTATTTGAAAAAGCTAGGGCCTCACTATTGATCCACTGCAACTCTAGGTCAAGTGAGCTGTTTCGATTTCATGCCTAATGTGGGTCAACTGTCTGCAAAGTCAGACACAGAATCAAATTCCAGTATTCTTCTTATATTTCCAAACTTTTTATACTCATAAAGTTGGAGTTTATTCTCATCCTTCTTCAATACTTCATCTAACAAAGGAAGATAGAGATATAAATATTAGGAAAATATTAGGAAAAATATTAGGAGCAACAGCTGGATCATGTGCTCATAGGTATCCCCAGATAATCCTTATATCAATTACCTCTTCCTCAATCCAAGGGAGGAAAAAGGGTGAATTGTTCCTGTCAAAGCATGTTATATACACAACAAGTTCAAGCAAGGAAGTGTTACAAAATGTCAGAGAATATGAATAGATGCAGCTTTTGAAAACTGTATATAGAAAATATACCCTAATGACCCCTGGTCCATGCAGTCATATGAAAAATAATCCTATTTTTCATAAAGCCAAATCCTGCCCTGTGTATTGCTTATTAAAAATTATAATACTGTGGTATCTTTAAGGGAAGAGGAAGTCTTTGCATAGATAGATAAATAGATAGATATATGCATACATATTTAAATATTCATACATGAACACAGAGACATACATATATTCATAGTCACATAACTAACTATATGCATTTGCATATATGCATATATATAAACATATGTGTACATATACATATCTATATATTCCCAGCACTAATTGACATACAGTGTTTATTTTTTTTTTCATTCAGGAATTTGCAAAGTTTTAACTTCTATTTAACTTTTATTAACTTGTAATATATTAGTATAATATTAATACATATCAATGTTATATATTTCTATATAACATTGATATGTATTAATATTATACTAATATATTAAAGTTATTATATATAATATTATATATATTAGTGATAATTATTAATTTCTGATCCATTCTTTTTCTTCTGTTTTGTTAAGACCTTAGTCTAGAAAGGCTCAGGCAGATTTATAAAAGAATATCTGAGTAAGGTAATCTTTCCCACCTCCAAGACTGAGCAGGTTCCTTTATTTTTTTTTCTTGTTATTAAAGCTTTTTATTCGCATAACATATGTATGGGTAGTTCCTCAGCATTGATCTCTACAAAGCTTTCCATTACAAATTTTACCCCCAGTCCCCACCCCTCCCCTAAATGGCAGGAAGTCCAATACATGTTAATAATGATAAAATACTTGACAAGTTGTTGTGTAAGAAAAATCCTATCTACAAGAAAAAAAAAATCAGAGACAAGAAACACACTGCAAGCAAACATCAACAGAGAGCATGTAAATATTATGTTGTGGTCCACATTTCATATCCCTCTCTCTGGATGTATATGGCTTTCTTCACTGAACAATTGGAACTGGTTTGAAACAATTCTTTGTTGCAGAGAGCCATGTCCATCAGAGTTGATCATCATGTAATATTGTTCTTGCTGTGTATAATGATCTGGTTCTGCTCGTTTCACTCAGCATCAGTTCATGCAATTCTCTCCAGGCCTCTCTGAAATCATCTTGCTGGTCGTTTCTTACAGAGCAATAATATTCCAAAACATTCATATACCATAATTTATTCAGCCACTCTCCAATTGATGGACATCCCTTCAGTTTCCAGTTTCTAGCCACTACAAAAAGAGCTGTCACAAACATTCTTGCACATGTGGGGCCCTTTTCTTCTTTTATGATTTCTATGGAATATAAGCCCAATAGAAACACTGCTGGGTCAAAGGGTATGCATAGTTTGATAACTTCTTGAGCATAGCTCCAAATTGCTCTCCAGAATGGTTGGATCCATTCACAGTTCCACCAACCATGTATTAGAGTCCAAGCTTTCCCACATCCCCTCCAGCATTCGTTTTCTTTTCCTGTCATTTTAGCCAATCTGACAGGTGTATAGTGGTACCTCAGAGTTGTCTTAATTTGCATTTCTCTGATCAATAGTGATTTGGAGCAACTTTTCATATGACTAGAAATGGTTTTAATTTCATAATCTCAAAATTGTCTGTTCATATCCCTTGACCATTTATCTATTGAAGAGTGGCTTGAATTCTTATATATATGAGACAATTCTCTGTATATTTTAGGAATGAGGCCTTTATCAGAACCATTAAATGTAAAGATGATTTCCCAATTTGATGCTTCCCTCCTTATCTGGTCTTCATTAATTTTGTTTGTACAGAATTTTTTTAACTTAATATAATCAAAATTATCTCTCTGGTGTTCAGTTAAGAGTTTCAGATCTTCTTTGGACATAAATTTATTCCTTCTCCACAGGTCTCAGAGGTAAACTATACTACATTCCTCTAATTTGCTTACAATATCACTCTTTATGTCTAGATCATGAACCCATTTAGATCTTATCTTGTTATATGGTGTTAGGTGTGGGTCAAGCCCTAATTTCTTCCACACTAGTTTCCAATTTTCCTGGCAGTTTTTGCCGAATAGTGAGTACTTATCCCAAAAGCTGGAATCTTTGGGTTTATCAAAAACTAAATTGCTAAAGTTATTACTTAGATTGTCCTGATATCCTATCCTATGCCATTGATCGACTGCTCTATTTCTCAGCCAGTATCAAATGGTCTTGATGACCGCTGCTTTATAATATAGTTTTAGACCTGGTACAACAAGGCAACCTTCATGTGCCTTTTTTTTTTCATTATTTCCCTTGAAATTCTTGACCTTTTGTTCTTCCAAATGAACTTTGCTACTATTTTTCCTATATCTGTAAAATAATTTCTTGGGAGGTTGATTTGTATGGCACTAAATAAGTAGATTAGTTTGGGAAGCATTTTCATTTTTATTATATTTGCTCTCCCTACCCATGAGCACTTAGTGTTTTTCCAACTGACTAGGTCTGATTTTATTTGTGTGGACAGTGTTTTGTAGTTTAGTTCCTATAGTTTCTGACTTTTCCTTGGCAGATAGATTCCCAAATATTTTATCCTATCATCCATTATTTGGAATAGAATTTCATTTTGTATCTCTTGCTGATGAACTTTGTTGGTAATATATAATAATGCTGATGATTTATGTGGGTTTATTTTGAATTCTGCAACTTTGCCAAAGTTGTGAATTGTTTCTAGTAGTTTTTTAGTTGAGTCTCTAGGGTCCTCTATATATACCATCATGTCATCTGCAAAGAGTGATAATTTGGTTTCTTCATTACCTACTCTTAATTCCTTTTATCTCTTTTTCTTCTATTATTGCCAAAGCTAACATTTCTAAGACAATATTAAATAATAATTGTGACAGTGGTTAGCCTTGTTTCACTCCTGATCTTATTGGGAGTGGTTGTGGTTTGTCTCCATTACATACAATGCTTGCTGATGGTTTTAAGTAGATACTATTAATCATTTTAAGGAATAGCCCATTTATTCCTATGCTTTCTAGTGTTTTTAATAGGAATTGCTGTTGGATTTTATCAAATGCTTTTTCTGCATCTATTGAGGTAATCATATGGTTTTTATTAGTTTGGTTATTAATACAATTGATTATGCTGATAGTTTTCTTAATATTGAACAAGCCCTGCATTCCTGGTATAAATCCTACTTGGTCATAGTGTACTGTCCTGGGGATGACTTTCTGCAATCTCATTGCTAATATCTTATTTAAAATTTTTGCATCAATATTCATTAGGGAAATTGGTCTATAGCTTTCTTTCTCTGTTTTCATCCTACCTGGTTTAGCTATCAGCACCATACTGGTATCATAGAAGGAATTTTGTAGTATACCTTCTGTCCCTATTGTTTCAAATACTTTGTATACTATTGGAATTAATT
>JAJPUD010008835.1:72688-82733 GCA_023553655.1 Myrmecobius fasciatus | reverse complement strand
GCATAAAGTTGGGCAAAGAAACTCCTAATTATTACTCTAATTTCCTCTTCATTGGAGGAAAGTTCTCCCTTATCATTTTTGAGACTAATAATTTGATTTTCCTCTTTTCTTTTTCTAATCAAATTAACTAAAGGCTTATCTATTTTGTTGGTTTTTTCATAAAACCAACTCTTACTTTTATTTATTAATTCAATAGTTTTCTTATTTTCAATTTTATTGATCTCCCCTTTAATTTTCAGAATTTCCAATTTGGTATTTAATTGAGGGTTTTTAATTTGGTCTTTTTCTAGCTTTTTTAATTGTAAGCCCAGTTCATTAATCTTCTCCTTCTCTGTTTTACGCAAGTAAGCATCTAGAGATATAAAATTACCCCTTATAACCGCTTTAGCCGAGTCCCACAAATTTTGGTATGTTGTCTCATTGTTGTCATTCTCCTGGATGAAATTTTCGATTGTGTCTATAATTTGCTCTTTCACCCATTCGTTCTTCAGGATTAGATTATTTAATTTCCAAATAACTTGTGGCTTATTTTCTCCTGGCCTTATATTACATGTGAGTTTTATTGCATCATGATCTGAGAAGGATGCATTTACTATTTCTGCTTTTCTGCAATTGATTTTGAGGTTTTTATGCCCTAACACATGATCAATTTTTGTATAAGTTCCATGAACCCCTGAGAAAAAAGTATACTCCCTTCTATCACCATTCAATTTCCTCCAGAGATCTATCATACCTAACTTTTCTAGCCTTTTGTTAACCTCCCTAACTTCTTTCTTATTTATTTTGGAATTTGATTTATCTAATTCTGAGAGAGCAAGGTTGAGATCTCCCACTAGTATAGTATTACTGTCTATTTCTCCTTGCATCTCTCTTAACTTCTCCTCTAGGAATTTGGATGCTATACCACTTGGTGCATATATGTTAAGTATTGATACTGCTTCATTGTCTATGGAACCCTTTAGTAAAATGTAGTTTCCTTCCTTATCTCTTTTAATTAGATCTATTTTTGTTTTTACTTGATCCGAGATAAGGATTGCTACCCCTGCCTTTCTTTGTTCACCTGAAGCATAGAAGATTCTGCTCCAGCCCTTTACTTTCACTCTGTATGTATCTCTATGTTTTAGATGTGTTTCTTGTAAACAACATATTGTAGGATTCCGGCTTTTAATCCAGTCTGCTACCCGCTTCCGTTTTATGGGAGAGTTCATCCCGTTCACATTCACAGTTAAAATAACTATATCTGTATTCCCTGCCATCTTATTTACCCAGAGTTATGATTTTCTCTTCCCTTTCCCCTCTCTCCCTTCCCCCCTCCCCAGTACTTTGCTCTTGAAGACCACCTCCCACCAATAATCCTCCTCCCTTTAGAGTCCCTCCCTCCCCTTTATACCTTTTCCCTAATCCTTCTATTAGTTTATCCCTTTCCTTTTCTTCCCTCCCTCCTACCTTCCCACAAGGAGGGTCAGTGCTTTCTTTGAAGCCAAATGTGTCTGATATACTCTCTTAGAGTTCAATCTAATGAGAGTAAGGTTTACACAATCAATACTCATCGCCCTCCCTTCTTCCCCTCAATTATATTAGATCTTCTATGTCTCTTTATGAGATTTTGCCTTATTTTACCTCCTATATTTTTACTTTATTTTGCCTCCTTTTCCCCCCTCCCCCCTTTTTCTTTTTCAGTATGGTATCCCTTCCACCTCTAATTTCTTTTCCATTATTATCAAAGAAAAATCAAATTATACTGCCATTCTTTAAAGGATACCTATAGTAGGAATATAGTTCTCCAGAGTTTTCCTTTTTACCTTTTTATGTTTCTCTTGAGTTCTCTATTTGGAGGTCAAATTTTTTGTTCAGATCAGGTCTTTTCATTAGAAATAGGTGAAATTCTCCTGTATCATTGAATGACCATCTTCTTCCCTGGAAGATGATGCTCATTCTAGCTGGATAACTTATTCTTGGCTGTAATCCAAGTTCTTTTGCCTTTCGGAATATCTGGTTCCAGGCCCTTCGATCCTTCAATGTGGAAGCTGACAGATCCTGTGTAATTCTAATGACAGTTCCTCGGTATTTGAACTGTTTCTTTCTAGCTACTTGCAATATCTTTTCCTTGGTGCGATAGTCCTGAAATTTGGCCACGACATTCCTTGGGGTTTTAATTTTGGGGTCTCTTTCTGGAGGTGATCGGTGAATTCTTTCAATGCCAATTTTGCCTTCTGATTCTAAAACATCAGGGCAATTCTCTTTCATGATTTCCTGGAAGATAGCATCCGGGTTCTTTTTTTCATCGTGGCTTTCAGGGAGTCCGATAATCCTTAAATTGTCTCTCCTGGATCTGTTTTCCAAGTCAGTTGTTTTTCCTAGGAGATATTTCATATTTTCCTCTATTTTTTCATTTTTTTGTTTTTGTTTAACTGATTCTTGAAGTCTTATTGAGTCATTTACTTCTATTTGTTCAATTTTAATTTTTAGAGTATTATTTCCTTCAGTTATCTTTTTTAGCTCCTTTTGTAGCTGGCCAATTGAATTTCTGGATTCAATGCATTCTTTTTCCATTTTGCCAGTTTTATTTTTCAGTGAATTGTTGTCTTTTTCCAATTCACCAATTTTGTTTTTCAGTGAATTGTTGTCTTTTTCCAATTCACCAATTTTGTTTTTCAGTTCACCATTTTTATTTTCCAGTGAATTGGTGATTTTTTCCAATTCACCAATTTTGTTTTTCAGTGAACTGTTTTCTTTTTCCAATTCACCAGTCCTATTTTCCAGTTTTTGATATTTCTGTTGCCCTGATCTCAATTTATTTCCCCATTCTTCTTCTAGCTCTCTTTTGAGATTCTTAATGCAATCATCCAGGTAAGCCTTCTGAAAGGGAGACCAACTTAAGTCTGCCTTTGTGGCTTCATCTGGGATTGTTTTCATAATGTCAGGATCTGGGGACTGTTCTATTTTTTCTCCGTAAAAGCTTTCTATGGTGAGAGCTCTCTTCTGCTTCTTGCTCATGATTTAAAGTTGGGATATTGGTCAAAAGCTGAGAAAACTGCAACAATTTATATTTGCCCTGGGGCAGTTTGCCGAGTTGACTTCCGGTCTGAGGCTGGTGGGGCTAGACCACGTTTTCAGTTTCTCTAGATCCACCCTTTACCAAAGGCAGATCTGTCAAAGCACCTGCCCGCAAGCAGAGCAAAGTGGCCCAGGCGTCTCCCAGGGGCTTCCTGGGTGCCCAAAATCCGCCCCTCTATCACAGCCCTGACTTCCGCCCCGGCTGGAGTCCGATCGCGACCAGCGGCCGATTTCCCCTGAGGCTAACCTTCTCCGGAGTTCTTTCAAGGTAGATCTTTTATAGAAGTGCGTTGTAGTCCAAATGCTTGGCGAGGACCTCACTCGGAAACCAGTTTTAAAGTTTACTTTGTCTGGGTTGGGGGAATGTTGGAGGGAGTTCAGAGAGAAAGCTGTTCGCAGTTCGCCATCTTGGCTCCGCCCCCCAATTAGTTTCCTTTTTAAGTCTCATCTTAAAAACATTATCCATAGAAGTGGTCTATAGGCTTTATCAGACTGACAAAGCAATTCACAATCCATAAAAAGACTAACAATCCCTGTGTTGCTCTGTGGGAAATTTATGGGAGGAGATTGATGAGTCTCACACAACATGACAGAAAGTATATATAGATTTGATTCCATATAGCTGAGAGATCCCAACTCAGTAAGATTCCAGATTCATTGGAATGTGCATAAGTCTTTAGATCATTGTATCTACTAAACAAAAAATCAAAAACAGTAAATTGGAGTTGTAAATGTATAGGATGGAAGTTTACTTTCTTAAAGAAAAGATTATGAGATGATGAGAGAACAAAGCAGCAATCATTGATCACTTCCAGTGGAAATGGAAGGGAGGGGTTCTGGTATCTGACTAAAGCAAACTTTGCCTTGGTGGGCCTCCAAGTTAGGAGAGCTATGAGATGAAGATATACACTAGAGGCAAATGTGAATGACAAAGTGTCAGGTGTCTTCTGAGCAATGACTATTATGGTCATGGGAGATTGGCAGTGGAGAACAGAATAGCCAAAGGATGGTAGAGCAGTGTGGCCAATCATTCTAAAGTGGCAGAGAAGGTGTGGAGCTGGTAAAGGTGATGGGAACTCTCTCTTTATCCCTTATAAAGAAATGATCTTAAGTCTATTCTTCATCTCTCATTCACCCAACGCTCCTCCTCTTGCAATTCCAGTACAACTCCTTAGTAAACTACCCTTTAGTTATCTGAAGTGAGATATTCCAAAATTCCAAAGGGGAGCCATAACTATGATGAGGTGATAGGTGTTTTGTTCCAGGGCATCAAAATTTAAAAGGTATAGGGTATATGTAATTATTATAGTAACTAATCTTGTCTTCTACTTAACTAAATTTGTCTTAATTACTTATTGCAATGTTTCCAAGTCTTGAGTTACAAATTTGACTGAAGGGTACTCTACTTGCCTTGGCTTGCTGCTGATCCCAAACACTGGAATTATTGATTATGGCACTGCCAAAACATTTTGTGGAAGCTATATCCAATCCACGTGGACTTCTTTGGCATTTCAGTCCTTCTCTAAATGGAACTTCAGGACAGAAATGCTGACAGATCACAGGGAAAACACTGCTCCAGCTTGGAAAGTCTCAGAAAAGATGTGGTTGATTTCAAGAACTCTGAAAACATTAATGTGGAAGTAGGCGATAGTTTGGTTAGAACCTTTCAGTTCTACAGCTCAAGTTAAGACTGTGGAACCTCCTTTTCATTGTATGGAAAAAATTCAAACCTTAAAAGGAAAAGGAGAAATCCTGCCAGGCAAAACTCATATTCACAGCATGTTTCAGTTTAGCCACAAGGCTTTATTTGCAATTGAATAAAAAAATTAAATTTGATGAAAGGCATCAGCTTCAGTTGAGGTAGTAAAAATATATACTTCACAGTAATATGTAATTAGTGAACATGAGATATGGTCAAATAATATTTGGTGGTGATCTGTATCATATCAGTAATATAATTATTACTTAATTAGATTTATCTTCATAAAGGCAAAGATGTTCCTTCAACTTTTACTTCCTTGTTTAAAAACAGAGAAGCTGATATACCTTCCCTATACAGTAAAAATAAAAAATTCACTCTGGTTCTAGAGAGAAAGGAAGGAATAGAAAAGGGAAAGAGAAAGAGGAAGCAGAGGGATAAGACAGAGAGTTTGCACAAATAAAGCCAGTGCTGCCAAAAAAAAATGAGCCTGATAAAGGTCTCATTTCTCATATATTTAGAAACGGAGACAAATTTATGAAAAAATCCGAACTATTCACCATTATATAAGTAGTTAAAGGATATGAATAGGCAGTTTTTAGAAGAAATCAAAGCTATCAATATCAATCAAAATCAAAAACTCTCAATACCAATGAAAAAATATTCTAAATCACTAGTTAGAGAAATGCAAATTAAAATAACTCTGGCATACCATCTCATACTCATGAGACTGGCTAACATGACAGACAGGGAATATAACATGTTGGAGGAGTGTGGGAAATATATATATTAATGCACTGTTGATAGAGCTATGAATTTTTCCAAATATTTTGGAGAGCAATTTGGAATTGTACTCAAAGGGCTATAGATTTATAATAAACTTTGATCTGGCAATCCACTAAGTTTGTGTCCCAGAAATCAAAGGAAAAAAAAAGAAAAGGACCCAAATTTACAAAAGGAGGTATAGTAGTTCTTTTTTGTTTGTAGTGGCAAACAATTGGAAACAAAGGGGATGTCCATCAATTGGGGAATGGCTGAACAAATTGTGGTATATACGACTATGAGGAAATACAATTGGGTTGTAAGAAATAATTAAGTGGAGAGTTTCAGAAAAACATGGAAAGACTTACATAAGATAATGCAAAATGAAGTGAGAGAATTAAGAGGACAGTGATATTATAACAATTAATTATGAAAGTCTTAGATATTCTGATCATTTAATGAAGAAAAATGTTATTTACCTTCAGAGAGAGTGCTGAAGAACTTTGAGTACAGATTAAACTATATTTTTTTCTATTTTTCTTTAACAATATGGTTCATGTGGAAATATGTTTTGCATAATTTCATATGTATGTGGGCATTGAATTTCTTGCCTTCTGCCAGAAAGAAGAAAGGGAGAAAGGAGAATTCAGAAAATTTTAAATTAATTTATGTATTTAACACCTCTCAAAACAGATATTGTTAGGAATTTCATTGAGTAAAATAGACAAATGGAATTTAGGATTTGGGGTTTTAATTGAGGATTTTTTAAAATTTAGATGTCCATCAATACCAAGGCAGTTCTTTAATCTTGAGACATGCCTCTAAGATTATTGCTACCCCATCCAGACCTCATGTCCCTTAATCAAAGGTGTGACCAAACAAAATCACAAACATAGAACTTCTGGTACTCAGACCTTACAATCATCATGGTTACTG
Organism: Myrmecobius fasciatus; assembly: GCA_023553655.1. Classification (NCBI taxonomy): domain Eukaryota; kingdom Metazoa; phylum Chordata; class Mammalia; order Dasyuromorphia; family Myrmecobiidae; genus Myrmecobius; species Myrmecobius fasciatus. The sequence goes on along the minus strand of JAJPUD010008835.1, from coordinate 76,279 downwards.
CAAAGATCTTTTCTATGTCTGTTGAGGGGACAATGTTCTTAAACCTTATATTGGTGAAGTTGGTCATAATGAAATATGTCTACAAGGAAGAGATTTGATAGAATTTTTTCTTGGGCTCCCTTCCCACTTCAATAAGTTAGACAAGTTGAACTAATAAGACTTTCTAGCAGCTATAGGAAGCTGATAGAGTCAGCCATTATTACAAGACATTTCAGTGTCCTCATTAAAGATTTCACAATCCCCAGTGATCTATCAGATAGAATCCATTCAATGAGCCACCAACCTAAACACACACACACACACACACACACACACACACACACACACACACACACCAGCTGGACTAAGATGACAATTCTATACTCAGTGCAGTGTTGTTACAAGTTGTAAGCTATTCACTGGAAAAGGTCATCTAGTCCCACTTCCTTAATTTATAGATTAGCAAAATGAATTGCAAAGGGGTACAAAGGTTTGACAAAGATCACATAATAAATAAATGGTAAAACCAGGATTAAAACTCAAGTCCTTTATCTCCACATTAATCACATTCTTTCCACTGTATCTGGCTATGATGGTTGCTTGTCCTCAGAAACTCTGACAATGAAAAAAAAAGGACAATTCTGGCCATGCATTGATCATTTTGTCACAATATTGATAAATAGGGAAGAAGTATTGGCAAGGATCAAAAAATACCAAGGATTATCGGAAATTGCAGAAGGAATTGGAATTTCTAACCACATAGATTCTGCATTGAGTAGTAAAAATAAAAGTATTTTTTTGGAATAATAACTGGGCGTCTAAGACTTTATATTCCTGTTTGCATACCACAGCTTAATACAAAGCCATCATTCCAATGCCTAAGGATGAATATATATTCTGCCAGTTCTAAGACGTCCTGGGCTTTGCGGGTTCTGTTGAAAGAACTACTCTTGAATTCTTCCAGATGAAGTTCTGCTCATTTCTGTACAAATGTATTTCTTAGTTCAGAGGGAAAAAGGTTTTAGAAGGCTTACCAGACTTCTTGGACATCTAATCATTCTTATAGAGCAATGTTTTAATGAATTGAGTATAAATTAATTAAGAACACATGAAATTACTGTTCCCTGGATGGGTTAAAAATATGAAGAAGAAAGAAAGCATTTTGGCAAAATACATTTTGGGTTTTGTTGAACCCTAAACTTTGGAAAAATATTCAGACAGTCTTGCTCAATTCATAGTGTTGCTTAGCTCTCCTGTGGTGCCTAATAATAACTATGAAGTGGGAAAATTGAACATATTAATCTAGTCATTGCAATACAAAAAAGACATCATCCAACTGGAAGTTTATGTGGTTGTCATATAATTTCAAGACGTGGAGATTTTGCTGAAGGAGAATTAAAGAAGTTAAATATGTATGAGTTGGTTAAAGGAAGACTATGATGAAAATGAATTACTAAATAATTTCTCAAAAATGAATTACAATATTGGGGCCCATTGGGGCCACACTAGAGTGGGGATTTTTTTTACAGATGTGGCAAAATTTGTGGATTATTAGTCTCAGGAAAACTACATGAAAACATTTTAAATATCACCAAATTTTCTTTTTTTCCAACATCTCTCTTTCATTTCCATTACTATGTCCCTATGGCCCAATGGAATGCCAAGAGACATCTCCAGGAAGTGCACCCTTGTTCTGTTTTGATTTCTAGTTGCTATTTCTCCCCTGAAAAAGATGTCATCCATCAATATCCTTCCCCAACTTCTCAGCTATTCTTGCTCTTAGGTGCAGGAATCCAAGGTTATAGTCTCAGTCAAGACTGGGACTTTTTGGATTTGATGCGTCCATTTTTTTATTAACCCACTACTAATAGAGTTCTCAACTCTTCTATATCTTCTTACATTGTGACACTCTTACTCATTTTTCCCCACAGAAATCTCCCATTCAATACACTAAAGACCTTTAGTCTTATTAATTCAAAAGGCATTTTTCCATACCTACTACAGCCAAAATTACTGTAAGTGCTGGGGATATAACAAGAAAACTAAAAGGTCCCTGAAAGACCTTATATTCTATTGCATCTCAGAAATAGCAGCATACCTTTGGATTATAAATATCTTTTTCTCAATTTTTTCTACATGACTTTTCTAGGCACCCATGTCCTCAGCAATGTCTTTTTTTCTGTTTCTCAGTGCAGTCATGTTGGTAATGTTTCATTCTGTTCACAGCCACCATGAGAGTTTCCAGTGTCCCAGCAGAAGATAATCAGAACAGTGAATTTTAGTCATATAAAAACAGTTAAAAGAAGTTGGGATATTTAGCTTGGAGAAGAGATAGCTTGCATGGTATTGTATCTATCTTCAAATATTTAACTGATATTTATATGGAAGAAGGATGAGGTTTTTTCTGTTTGGTCCCAAAAAACCAGAATCAGTTGAGAATTAAGTTACTAAGACATTAATTTAAAGTTTGATTTGGGGAGAAAATTTCTGATGATTTGATTTTTCCAAAAGTGGAATTTCACTAGATACCAACTGAGATCCCTTCCAATGCTGCAATTCTGTGATTCTCTCATGTGTCATTTTAATTCTACTGACATTATGTTCCAGATCAGTCATGTCTAACTCTTCATGACCCCATTTCATGTTTTCTTGGCAAAGATATTGGAACTATTTGTTATTTTTTTCTTCAGCTCATTTTATAGATGAGGAAACTGAGGCAAACAGGAGGAAGTGATTTGGTCAGGGTCAAATAGTGAGAAAATATCTGTAGCTGGATTTGAACTCAGGTGTTCCTGACTCCAGAACAGGTACTCTATCCATTGTAGGACCTAGTTACCCCTAAGATATTATGATCTGTAGTCATTTATCACCAAGAGAATATGAGTGTCAAAGATAATGTTTCATTTTCTTTGCCCAGTGGTGAATAGCTAAGGTTATTAAGAAATCTTTTGTGGTTTCCTAAATGGAATTCAACTTGATCTGTTCCTCCCACTATTCTGATTCCAGCTCATAGTTTATCTGCAAGATTGACAGGACTGATCCTAGAAAAACAGTGCGTTTTCTGGGTGGGCCTTCCTACCTTGGACTCCTTATTCCTCCTATTTTCCCCTCTTTCCACCACCCCAACCCAAAAGTCTCCCTCCCCAAATAAAAGTCAGGTACCTATCTTGTGTGGTTCCCCTTAGGACTGTGTTTTCGACTCAGGTGTTAGGTAATAAGGAAGGTGTTAGCTGACAAGGCTTAACACCTCCCAGAGGTATTTATATTTTAATAGGAGACTATTAAAAACCTTCTAAACCCAAAGGAATGAAAATATAACAACAGTAAGAGCTGATTGGAGGGGGAAGCAGAGGGAGAATAAGACAATGTGCTGGTATTTGAGGATAAGTACTGCCTGTTTCTTTAAATCAGACCGCCTGGATGGATCCCTCCACCCACTCTCTATGACCTTTCCTCACTGGACAAATCACACAAGATGTTAGCTGGAGACAGATTATGATCTTCATCCCTGGAGAAATTTTTAGATTGACTAGATCACAGATCCCTGTGAGTATTTATGTGTGAATGAATCTCTCTCTCTCTCTCTCTCTCTCTCTCTCTCTCTCTCTCTCT
>JAJPUD010008835.1:648-72588 GCA_023553655.1 Myrmecobius fasciatus | reverse complement strand
TTCCTTCTTTCCTTCCTTCCTTCCTTCCTTCCTTCCTTCCTTCCTTCTCCTTCTTTCCTTCCTTCCTTCCTTCCTTCCTTCCTTCCTTCCTTCCTTCCTTCCTTCCTTCCTTCCTTCCTTCCTTCCTTCCTTCTTTCCTTCCTTCCTTCCTTCCTTCCTTCCTTCCTTCCTTCTCCTTCTTTCCTTCCTTCCTTCCTTCCTTCCTTCCTTCCTTCCTTCCTTCCTTCCTTCCTTCCTTCCTTCCTTCCTTCCTTCCTTCCTTCTTTCCTTCCTTCCTTCCCTTTTCCTTTCTTTTTTCATCCCTTTCTTTCTTCCTCCTTCCCTCCCTTCTTCCTTTTTTTGTGTTCCTAATTTAAAGAAAAAAAAAACAGTTGACTTAAAAATGTTCTCTAAGATCCCTTCCCATTAAAAATCAATGGCTTGGGCCAACTAGGTGGCGCAGTGGATAGAGCACCAGCCCTGAATTCAGGAGGATCTGAGTTCAAATGTGGCCTCAGACACTTAACACTTCCTGGCTGTGTGACCTTGGGCAAGTCACTTAACCCCAATTGCCTCAGCCAAAAAAAAAAAAAAATCATTGGCTTTTCATTGAGAGTGAGGAGCTGCTGACACTGTATTGTTGGCTACAATTTCAGGAAACCATAGGATTATAGGTAAGATAATCGATTTAGAATTATAAAGGGCTTCAAAATTCATCTTTTACAATCCTTCATTTATTAGATAAGGAATCTGAAACCTAGAGAGTTTGATTGTTTCCTCACGATCAGCCCAGCTATTAATGAGTAGAACCAGATTTTGGACCCAGGTTCTCTGTCTCAAAATCTAATAATATTTCCACTACACTATAATAAAATGGAGAAGCCAAAATAAAGATACTAGTTGTCATTGAGGACAATTGGGGCCACAGAGAAAAAAAGACTGGTAGAAATATATAGAAATATAAATAATATTTAATATATTTGTATTATATTTGTATGTTTTCCAATGTTTGTTGGAAAGACATATTGAGCCTCCCAAATCTAGAATCCCTAGGGTAGATGTAAGGTCATTTAGGAAAATTACTTTTACCCTGGTTAGAGCATCAATGATGCAGAAACACAAGTGTTCAGGGGACCATAGGGTAATGCAGATATAGTACTGAACAGTTTGCTATTACATGTAAAGGAATTTTATATCTTAATTGCTGCCTTTCTAATGATAGCATAGTAATACCAGCTTCACTTGAAAAATCTTCTTAAACTTTTAAAGAAAGGAATTTCCTCTTGAAAGAAAAATAACTATGAGTAGTGTTTGGAAATACAGAAGGCAATTAGAAACTCTGCCAGTGGCAACCATTAGGAATAATAGTCTTACATTTTATTTTCCATTTTTAAAGCAGGTTTTTTTCTACTCAGCAGGTATGTGGAGTTATATTTCTAACAGACATTCTGAATAAAAAAGTATTTAAAATGGTCTTATTTATTTTGGTTAGTATAAAAACTTAGATCTCCCATGGTCAAGTTTGTGATTTATTGAGAGATGGGATGCTTATGGATGGCAGTCTTGGATGCTTCTGTATTTGGATTTAGATATTTCCAGAGATCACCCCCCCAGTTTATTCCCATCTTATTGATTTATTGAACAAAAATTACCTTCTGAATCTTAAAATGTTCTCTGCTAAATGATCTTCCGAGTTTCTGAATTATCTGGCAGAGATAATAGTGAAAATATATCATTCAAATACTCAACAAGGCTCAAGAGAAACTGGATGATGGTTCATGTTATCTAATGAAGGGTCTATGAGCCATTCAATGAGACATCCTCTTCTACTACCTCATCATGGTATAAAACCAACCTTGAGTTCTTGAAGGTCATGCCAGATCTCTGGCAAGATCTCCCTGGTTTGAATGGCTTCAAATATGGACATAGTGGAGGATTATGAGTCTGTCATTTTAGTCCGAGCCTAGCTAAGTGAAAAAAATTTCTCCCTACCAGGGTAATTGCAAGTCAACATGTTTTTTTCTCCATGGCTGTTCATGAAGACCATCTACACAAGAATAGAGGGACTGAAGTTTTCACTGGTGGAAGGAATAACCATGCAAAGGAAGTCATAGATCTTCTGAAGCAGTGCAGTAAAAATAACTAAGACCAATGAAAATTAAGTATTTGGATGTGCAACACAGAAACAGACACATTCTTTAATCAAAACCCAACTGAAATATGCAGAACAGAAAATTCTCTGAGTTTCCCCACATCTTTATCCCTCTAATGTAGAGCCAATCTGGACAATCCACATTCTAAGAATTCAATAACTCAGGCTAATATATAATGACTTCATGCCTCATAATATCTTGTAATATCATCTCATCTGCTATATTTTCTTCAACCTATTTAATTCTTTCAGGGCCATCATACCCTCTTTCGGCCTAGATTTTCTCACTTGAAAAAGTCTGCCAAATGTGGATCTGCTATATTGGTAAAGTGGTAGGAGGTAAGTTAGAAACAGATAAAGAAGTAGAGATGGAAGTGAAGGATCGTGTCCTTTCATTTCTTTTTTAATTCTCATAGTCCCTAAAAACAATGTTGAATGCATAGGAGTTGACAATTTTTTAAAAATATATATTTTAAAATTTTTATTCTGAACTTGATAAGCACCAAACTGAAGAGGCATTTGTATATTTATATATATATATATATATATATATATATATATATACATCTATATGTACTTAAATGACTGTGAGTATATCTAAATCTCTCTATATAATATACATATATGTGCATGTACATATATAATAGAATGTAGAAAAGATTATCCATCAACCTGTATGTCTCTATTAGGTACAGTTTGCTTTTATTTTGAAATCTATAGTCCAAACAATGTGTAGATTTTAAAACTTCCCTGCTTGGATTGTGTAATTACTGACCAAAGCCAAATAAATTCATCAGCTCTTGTTGCTAAGGGAGAAATAGCCTTCAGAAACTCTTAGTAAAATATAGCTATTCTTATTAATCACATGATATCTCTTGATTTGAGGCAGTATATGTAGGATTAACTTTTGGGGATAACAAAAAATGAAATTAAAATCATACTTCTGATACAAAATAGTTGAGAAAACTGAGACAAATAGTGACTTGTTCAGGATTATCCAGCTAGAAAAAAATCTGAGATCAGTTTTGAATTCATAGATTTCTGACTCCAGGCCCCCTGCTTTACCAACTGTTCTGCATGAGATAAAATAGAAATATTACTCGATATCAGTGTTCCAATATAAGTTCTAGATAAAATGATAGTTTCAGTTTTTTCATTATGCCCCCAAATATCTTGATGTGATACACAATTTATCAGTTACATAAAGGTGAACCTAGATTTTTTTCCTCCCTCACTGCTCTAGATATAAATTCTAATCAATAAAATTTCTGGATGTAGCTGCAAAAATATTCCCCCCATATTTCACATGTTCCTTTCCAATGGATGTTGCAGCAACACCCCCCCACCTTTTTCTTAAAAGTTTTCAGGATTTAAAGAGATTGTGTGATCTTCCCATGGTCACCCAGTTAGTGTTACTCAAATAGTCATATATTTTGAGTTAGAAAGATCTTATAGGATCTTTCTTATAGGAGACTGAGGTTTAAAGAATTTTGATCATTTGCCAAAAATCACATGTCAGTTATATATCAGAAGTGTGATTTGAACCCATTTTCAAAATTTTATGACTGACCCTCAATCCACTATGCCATGGCAGAATATATGGAAAAAAAATTTATAACCTTTAAAGTGATATATAAAAAAATCACTCATTATTTTTGTTGACTCATGTTTAAAACTGTTTGTAATAAATAATTGATTCATTTTAAATGATTTTGTTTAAAAATCATAAAAATATAATTCTTTTTCTGCCATGATTTGTATTTGCTTTATTCTTGCTTGGGCACTATGATTATTCTCAGGAATTCTCCAGTCAGGAAGCAGGTGGTTAAGATTCATGGGGGGAAAGGGAATTATATTTATAAGAAGCACAAATCAAGTTATATTACAGATGAATAATAAAAGAAAGTATCGTTCTTATGGCAACTGACCACCAGGGATGGGATGTAACCACAGAAAATGTCCTGGATTGATGACTCTGTCAGATATAATGTCCTCATTGAAGGGGAATACATTAATTATGTAGATCATCTTTTTGGTTTCCTTTTCCTCTTTCCTTCTCCATCTTGTTATTTTTTTCTCTTCTTCATAACTTAACAGCCAAAATGAAGCAAGCCCTTTTTAGAACCAAAGTAATCCTTGTTCAAATTCAGGGAGCCAAGATGCATTATGAAGCAGCCAGGAGAGATATTTATCTTTCCTTGTGGAGATTGAAATATAGTGCTGACAGAGTTGTCCAGTGTTTAAGTGTGGTCAGGGAATCAAGAGCTCTGGATTATTTCTCACTCAAGTGACATGTTGGGTGAATTTTAGTCATCTGCTTAATGTCTTATTTTTCAGTTTTCTCTCTGAAAATGTGGTCACTAATGCTTTCATTGATAATTGTTGAATACAACCTATATTTTAAAAATCTCTGGAGAGGAAGGAATATGAATTCTTTTTGATGAATAGAGTCCTAGCTTTGGAGTCAGGAATTCTTGTGTCCAAGTCTCTCCTCTTTCATTATAAGTGATAAGATAAAGAAGTCACTTAATATTTCAGTGTCCTCTGAGAGTTTCCTAGAAGAAAATGTAAATTACAAAGTAGGTGTCAATTTACTTGGGAAGAGGGCATTTCCTTACTAAGAGTTCTCCATACCCATGAAAGAAGGACTATTTTACATTTATATTTACAAGAGGTAAAGGAGGCAATATGTCTCCTATGTATGTTATGCACAGGGAATAGGGCTCTTGGCAAAAGGAAATCCTTAGAAAACTTAAGTCCAACTTTATTTGATGATCTTTTGATCATGTGCACAACAAAAGAAGAGATATATAGCCACCAAAGTTATTTGAAACTAGTGAAGAATCTTGAAATAGGAAAGATGGATCTCCTATTTTTGAATTACATTGTGTTGATTGCATATATGGGTATGTATATATGTATACTATAAATCCTCCACAATGCTAACCATAGGAGAATCATAATCAAAGAGTTCAGTATAATAATCCACACAAGAAACATCAAGTGGATGCCTATCATCAAAGTACTATTTTAAGGAAAAGATGAGATAATGTATATATAGAGCTTTCCATACCTTGAAGCTGTTTTTTTTTGAAATTGATAAGTTCAAGGGAAATTTATAAAGTGACTTTACAAATGAATTTTAAATGTATAAAACACTTTTAAATGTATAAAACATGAAGCTGTATTAATATTAGTTGCTATCATTATTATTAATTGTAATTGTTCATTATTGTTTAACTGAATATTGTAGTTGAATAAAAGGATGAAACCCCACCCTTTATGTCTCATTGAAAGCATACTCAGTCCTTGGATGAGTTACTATGCAAATATCATTCTTGTAAGTTAATTGTATAAGTAACTACTATGCAGGTGGATAGAATTGTTTATTTTTATATTAAAATGCTTAAATTTTAGATATTTTATTTTAAATAAATATTATATTTAAATAACATGTAGACATCTTTAGACTCACTGAAATTTTTTTGAAAATTCCAGTACCAGAAAGGATGATGTCATACCTACTTCTTGGTTCCACATTGTTTGGATTTCTTCTGTTAAGTCTTTTATATTTGGGCACATTTCATCCTGTGGATTTGAATAGACAACTTCTATTAAAATTTTGTGCCATGGTTACACTAGGCCAATTGTGAGCAATAGTATTATCTTTAAATTTCTTTTAACTGGGGCAGTTAGATGGTGGAACATGGGCCTAGAGTTAGGAACATATGAGTTCAAATTTTACCACAGACTTATTAGTTGTGTGACCCTTAATCTTATTTGCCTCAGTTTCCTGATCTGAAAAATGAGCTGAAGAGGAAAATGACAAAACACTCAAATATTTTTAACAAGAAACATATAAATAAGAGTCACAAAGAGTTGGACATGACTGAACAAAAATAAACAGTAAGTTTATTTATTTCCAGTAAAGTATATTGAATTTTTAAAACACATCTATCTTTTAAGGTATACATATGTAGCATGAGGATTTGTCATTTGCTAGTTTCTGAATAATAGCAAGCTTCTAGTATATAATTCTGGCCATTTTACAGTGTCTAGCTAGGTATTTAGTAGATTTTAAATGTTTTCTTCTACAATAAGATTGCAGAGATTCTATTTCCTTAAATAATCTACATGAATCAGCATATCTTGACTACTTAAGAGTAATATCTTTATAATTTTTGATGTTCAATGATCTAGTCTTGTATAGATCTCATAAGTCACTTCCTTTCTGCAAATGAATTTCCCCAATAGTTATTTCTTTCATTTTCTTGTCAAAATATTGTTAGTGGAATTGTAACTATTATTGTTTATTTTTTAATTTAATAGTATTTGTTTTACTTGCATGTAAAGAGTTTTTAACATTCAGCATTATGATTTTGAGTTTCATATTTTCTCTCTCTTTCCTTTCCCTTCCCCCTTTCCTATACAAGAAGCAATGTAATTTAGGTTACAAATGGACAATCATGTTTCTATTAGTCATGTGGTGAAAGGAGAATCAGAACAAAAGGGAAAAAGCAATAGAAAGAAAAACAAAAAAAAACCCCAAAAGTGAAAATTGTATATTTCAATCTGCATTAAGACTCCATTGTTCTTTCTCAATGTGGATAACATGTTCCATCATGTTATTGTGTACAAAGTTCTTCTGATTCTGCTCACTTCACTCAGCATTAATTCATGTAAGTCTTTCCAGATTTTTAAAAAAATCTACCTGCTCATCATTTTTATAGTACAATCATATTCCATTACATTCACACACCACAACTTGTTCAACAATTTCTCAAATATGGGACCCCTCAATTTCCAAATGTCTGTCATGTATTTATTAACTTCAGCTAAAGCATAAACTATTCTGCTCCAGTATTTTACCTTTATTTTGTGTGTACCTCTGCTTTAAATGTAAACAAGACATTGTAGGATTCTGGTTTTTCATCCACTTTCTCATCCACTTTCATTTTATGGGAGAGTTTGTCCCATTCACATTCATTGTGATTACTATTTATCTCTTGTTCTTGGGCCTTGTTCATGATAAATAGAAATGCTGATGATTTGTGTGGGTTTGTTTTATATCCTGCAATTTTCCTAAAGTTATTAATTATTTCAAGTAGTTTTTAGTTGATTCTCTAGGATTCTCTAAGCATACCATTAGTTCATCAGCAAAGAATGATAATTTTGTTTCCTTGTTGTCATTTCTAATTCCTTCCATTTCTTTCTCTTTATTGATAAAGCTAACATTTCTAGTACGATCTTGGATAATAGTGGTGATAATGAATATTTTTGCTTCACCCATGTTCTTACAGGGAAAGCTTCTAGCTTATTATCATTAATAACTGTATATTTTCCTCCCTCCTGAAATTCCCCCTGCTTATATTTTTTTTCTCTCCTATCACTCTGTTCCTCCTCACCAGTACTTTGCTTCTGATCACTGCTTCCCTTCATCTGCCTTACCTTCTATCAGCCTCTTTCTTTCACCTTTCCCCTCCTATTTCCCTATAAGGGAAAGATAAATTTCTATATACAACTGATGTTATTTTCTCTTTGAACTCAATCCAGTGAGAATAAATTTAAATAAATATTCACCCTCTGCCCTCTTTTGTTCTACTGTAATAATTTTTTTCTTCATCTTCATGTGACGTAGTTTATCCTATTCTGCTTTTCCCTTTCCTCTTCTCCCAGTCCAATTCTTCTGTTTACCCCTTTTTTAATATCATCACATCAAAGTCAAGTTGTAACTATGCCCTCTGTCCATGTATACTCCAACAGTCCTTATATAGATATAGTTATCAAAAGTCACAAGTACTGTCTTCCTGTGGAGGGATGTAAACAATTTAACTCTATCAAAATTTTTTTTCATTTCCTCTTTACTTTTTTATGCTTCTCTAGAGTTTTGTATTTGATGATTTAATTTTCTGTTCAACTCTGGTCTTTTCATCAAAAAAAGTTTGAAAGTCCCCTATTTCATTGAATATATGTTTTCCCCTTGAAAGATTATGCTCAACTTTTCTGGGTACTTGATTCTTGGTTTCAATCCAAGCTCTTTTGCCTTCTGGAATTTCATATTCCAAACTCTCTGATCCTTTAATGTAGATGTTGCTAAATCTTGTGTAATCATGAATGATGTTCTTTGATATTTGAATTGTTTTTTTCTGGCTGCTTGCAGCATTTTCTTTTTGACATGATAATTTTGGAATTTAGCTAAAATATTCCTTGGAGTTTTCATTTAGGATCTCAGAAGTTTATTAGGATATTCTTTCCACTACTATTTTACCTTCTGGTGATAAGATATCAAGGTAGTTATCCTTGATAATTTCTTAAAAGATACTGTTCAGACTCTTTTGTTTGATCATGTCTTTTGGGTAGGCCAATAATTCTTAAATTACCTCTCCTGGGTCTATTTTCCAGGTCATTTGTATCCCAATAAGTTATTTTATATTTTTTTATGTTTTTCATTCTTTTGATTTTTTGATTGATTCTTGATGTCTCAGAGAGTCATTAGCTTACACTAGTCCAATTCTAATTTTAAAGAATTGTTTTCTTCAGTTACCTCTGTAGCTCCTTTGGCATTTGACTAATTCTACTTTTTAAAGAATTATCTTTGGTGGATTTTTTACTGTTGATCAATTGCATTTTTAAGGAATTTCTTCAGTCAATTTTAATACTTTCTTTTCCATTCTCTTTACTCTATTTTGCATAACTCTCATTTCTTTTCCTGTTTTTTCTTCTATCTCTCTTATTTGATTTTTAAATTTTTTATGGGTTCTTCCAAGAAGGCTTTTTGGGCTTGATACCATTCATCTTCCCCTTTGAGACTGTGCATGTAGACATTTTGTCCTCTTCTGAATTTGTTTTGATCTTCCCTGTCACCATAATAGTTTCTATGATCAAGGCTCTTTTCTATTTTTTGCTCATTTTTGTGACTTTTGAAGTTAAGCTCTGCTCTTGAAACACACAAAGCACTGTTCTAATCTTGTGCTGTGGACCCCAGGTTTAGTTATTGGCGTTTTGCATGGGACCTCAGGTACAGGTAGCTTGTTTACTACCTTGGTGACCCAGGCTAGTTTTACCTATTGTCCCTGAGAGCTCTGTCTCCTGGTAGTTTGTCTCCTGGCACTGGAGATTAAGTCCTCCAAATTGGCCTACTGTTCCACTGGTCTGCTGAGCCAAAACAATTGGGATTCAATTGCTCCTCTGTGCTGTGGCTAAAAGTCTCCTGTTGACTTGCCTGGGCAGTGTCTGTGCTGGGCTGCACTCCTCTTTTATCCAAGTGAGGAAAACCTTTCCTGAAGTTGTTCTAAGTTAACTTGAGCTGGAAAATTTTTTCACTACACCTTTTTGTAGGTTCTATCATGCTGAAATATGTTTAGAAGCTTTATTTAATGCCTTTTCCAAAGGAAACTGGGATGAGTTCAGGCAACTTCCTGGCTTTTCTCTTTCATCTTGATTTTGCCCCACTATTATTGTTTTTGTTGTAGTTTTATTCTTTTCAGGATTTTCAATTGGATTCTAATAGAAATGACCCTAGTCCAAACTGAAAATGATCTCTTCACTACTGAACAGGTGAATACAATAAGCCTTCTTTGTGAACTGAATGAAAGTATCAGGACTCTTAATCTCAGTAATCTCACTGAGACCATCCTCATTCCATCTCTAATAGTAGAGATTCAGCTCACAAAGAATGCTTATCATATTCCCTTGATTGTGATCACCTCTGCCAATGATAAGTATTTTCATAGATTTGGGTCATATATCTTGAAGATTCTGAGTATTTAGTATGGTAATATCTAATTCATATTTTTATAAGTTTTAATGGATCTAAATTTTGTCTAGATGATTGTGGGCAATAGTTGCATCTGTGATAATTGTTCCATTCCACTATAGTTTATTGATTCAGGACTCCATATTATTTTAAAGTCTTTATATCCAATATATGCATTTGATTTTTTTTTCATTTCAACAAAAGAACTTGCAAGCTTTGCTGCACTATTTAATTTAAACAATAAGGTTATGTGTTATTAGGTATTTAGGAAATACTAAAATATTACATCTTTATTGATGTGTTGTGCAATTTTAAACATTTGTTTGAATAATCTTCTCTGACCACTAAGTCTGGGCTCCTTAAGGGTAACTTCTGCAATGTCTTGAGGCAAAACCTGGTCCTGATTTTCCATCATAAACCCCTCTGTTTCCACATACAAGTCTGCATGATTCAGTCATGAGTTGTATGTTCCTTTGTTGGTATATTATTGGTAAACTTCATATCATATCATCAATTGAGATTTTTGGAGTCCATTCTTAGATCTTATGTATTTTTTAGCCTCCATCTTGTGATAAGAAACTTTTCATTGCATTCAACAAATTGAACCTTAATCACTATAACTGAAGGAAGTTAGATATATTTGTTTGAAAAGTATTTCTGTCATTTTTTAAAACTATTTATCTTGTGTTTCAAGATTTAATATAAAAAGAAATGGTAATTTTCCCCATAGCTTCATTAGTTATGGGTTTGTGTTTCATTAATGTTGTAGAAGATTTTGTCAGGATATCTTCTATGACTTTGATGTTCAATCATCTAAATCATGTCTGATTTTTTATGATCCCATTTGGGGTTTTCTTGGCAAAAATACTGGCATTTACCATTTCCTTTTCTACTTCATTTTATAGATGAGGAACTGAGGCAAACAGACTTAACTGACTTTTCCAGAGTAAGTATCTGAGTATTTGAGACCAAATTTGAATTTAACTCTTCCTGTCTCCTTGCCCACTTCTCTGTGTACAGTATCACTTAGTTATCTGACTGATCAACTATGAAAAGTAAAAGCAAAACTCTGAAAATATAGACTTTGAATAACGCTTTTACCACTTATGACTTCAGAAGACTGGTAATGAAGGAAGCTTTCAATCTCTTTACAGAGAGGTTATAAACTAGTGGAGTATAAATTTTCAGATATGTTGGTGTATAAGTATATTTCACTTGACTATTTGCCTAATTGGGTACAGTTTCTATTTGGAAGGAATTATGATGGTGGAACTGGATGGGTAGGGATGATATAAAGTTAAAAGAAATGAAGAAGAAATTTAAAAAAAAAATAATGAAAGCTTCATGTCACCATCATCATCATCACCACCATCACTATCATCATAATCATTACCCAAATCATCCTCATCCTTATTCTTCCAAGGCTAAATCATAGTTCTCTAATTAGGTTGGATTAAAAAATGATTAAGCTCGCATAACTATAAAAAGAAGTGAATTGGTCATGTAGTAAAAATGGAAAGAACAGATATATAGCAATGATTGCCATATCAATACTACCAAAATACTAAAATAACAGTTAAAATACTTCCAATGAATTGGATAGACTCTTCATGGTGGAGGCATAGAAAAATACAGATCAGATTCATATACAATGAGAAGTTGTGGAAGGGTTCCAATCAGTCTGTGGAAGAAGTGTCCACATTCATGAAATCATAGGTTTTCCATAGTCTTTACTACCACCACCCCCATCCCAAGAATCCTAGCCTAAACTTCCTATTGATCTCTGGTTCCTTGTAGCATTCCCAAGTCACTACTGATATACATTGGCAATGCACTGTGTGCAATGCTATAAACAGATGTAAATCAATGAATTAGCCAATTTGCAAGTATGTACCACCATGTGCCAAGCTTTTTGCTAGGCACTAGGGATAGAAATCTTAAAAATGAAGCAGTTCTCATCCTTGAGAACTTACATTTGATTAGAGGAAATGACATTTACACATATAAATAGCTCTAAAACACATAAAAAGTAAATACAAGGAAATTTGAAGGTCAACACTAACAGCTAGAAGATTCAGGAAAGGTTTCACATACAAAGAACTACCTGGACTCAGCTCTGAAGAAATCTAAGAATTTAAGAGTGGAAAGCTTTTTATAGATAAGATAAAAAAAATTAAGGATTCATTCAAAATTAAATACAAAATCAGAGTGGGTTTGTCTTTGGGTGAATAGCTTAGTTGTTTTGATTAATTAAAGACCTTAGCGACAGCCAACTGCTATGGACCTCCTGTGAGGGAATGAAATTTTCATCTCTGATGTAGTTGATCTAAGACAAGTCTGTGATTTAACTTGAAGGCCATAATCTCTCCCATAATGGAAATGGTGGCTGACAGTTGCCAAAGCTCTCACTGCCACTCTATTTTTTATAATTAGGGTAATTCTAAGATATATCTGCCCTTCTCACATCCAATCTCATTAGCACAATATGCTTGGAGCACTAAACAATTCTCCAACACTTTGGCACCAAGTAGGATTAATGGAGGCAAACGTGTTGTGAAACATTTGTAAGCAAATTCCTTTGCCTTTTCTTTTAACCTGACTGGAATTTAGGGAACTATGTGGTTTCCTTAATTGCTTTTCCTTGGCTGGATATCAGCTGGATGAGCATGTGACTAGTCTCCTTTTATAATTACAGCCAGGCCACCTTGGTATAACAGGCCAAAAGTGCATCATTGAAAGCCTGGGAAGAGAGGAGATAGAGATCTGTCAAAAATACTAATTTTCTCTTTTAAAAATGAGGCAAGGTCTTTGAGACATGGACTAGAATGATGGCTTAATCCCAACCAAAGGTCAGATGCTATTCAACCCCAGAAGCTAGGACATAATTTTTTATGCCAGAAAACATTTAAGCATAATTTTGTACATGATGATATGTATTGTGGAGTCCCAAGAGCCTGAATGTTTACCCAAAAAAAAGAAATAATTTAAAATGATGACCAACTCCTTTAAAAGACCTTTACCTTTATGAGTTAAGTGCATTCTTCTTGATTTATCCAGCTTGGAAGAGCATTACAGACTTGGCCTTAAAGAACTATTCATTTAAAAGGGGAAAATAAAATTCTTTTTCTTTTCTTGACTGGTCTTTAAAATTGTAAAACATTAAGACCTTCAAAAACAAAATCATTAAAATTATTCTTTTCCCTGAAAAACAATCCTGTTTTTTTAAATGTCCCACCTGGATTCACTGTTGGAACTTTGCGGTTTATTGTGATTATTACTCTTATTTTAAAAGCAGTGAAGCTAAAAATCTGATCCTTTGATCTTTAAGTTCATTCCATTTTGTAAATTTCCTAGTGTTCATTTGGGTTAATTTGAAAAAGCACTTTGCCTTGTGCCTCATGACCCACCTGAGTTTCCTCCTATCAAAATCTGGTACAATGCATTGCCTGTCATTCAAGAGACTTAATTGTACTATTTAAAAATATGACCAAGGTGGATATTCCTATAAAAATCCACATAAATACCTCAATGCAGATTTTTTTTGTTTGTTGGGTTTTTTTTTTACATTTTAATGAGTGGTTGACTATATATAGCACCTTGTCCCTGTGAGTTCCCTATGCAGACTTAATCCCACAGCAGGCAATTTTTGTAAGACTTGTGAAAAAATGGATTGATGTATGATACCCAACTGCCATTCACCTCAGGGGAATCCTCTGAAATGAGGTCATCCATGATTCAACATCAAGATTTATTCAGAGAGATTTTAAGGCATCCTCCATATAAAATTTCCATAATAATGGGGAAGTAAGTTGTGGAATCTGGCACTAGAAAAATGTTTGCTTTTTTGATAGTTCCATGAGGGAAATTTCATTGGTCCCCCATTAAGCATATGTAGCATAATTTAACTGCAGCCAATTTCTCTAGTTTGGAAAGGGAGTACGAGAAATGTTGTTTATTTTATGCATAGGTGCCGCCAAAAAAACATACTAAATCATTTACAGCCGTTTATTGACGCTGGCCTGGACAACAACTAGGAAAAACAAATGACGTAAATTGTATATTATACAGGAATCAACATTTCTTGTACTATTTTCTCCCTACTTTTGTCCAGAACTAAAAATCATGGCAATTTTGGAAAACTACTAGGAGCTACATGTTCTTTGCTCCGACAACTTTAATTTGGTTTTATGCCAATGTAGGGCAGTGGATTTTTCAAATTTAATCAATTTCACTTATCTTTCAATTAGAGGCTCCAACCAACCAAAAACAAAAATAGGCATTTGTAACCTCTTAAATTCAAAACTATTTATTTAGGCTGATGTTAAAGAAGGAAAGACAAATAATTTCTTTGAAGACATTAATAAAATTTTAAGAAATAAGGCAGCAATAAAGAACCCTTGAATGTTAGAGCTAGAAGAGATTTTAGACCACATTTGTTCAAGTCCTGAAAGAACCAAAGTCTGTATTTACTGGGCCACTTGTCTGTGGCCGTTGAGAGATCATGGAAGGCAAGAAAGAAGCCATAAAACTAAAGAAGGGAAAATGGCATCCCCACTCTGAAGACAAGAAGAGAGTTAAGTTTTAAAATTATGGACTAGTGAGTTTGACTCTCATTCCTGGAAAAATTCTAGAAAGTATTATGAAAGGATTGGTTTTGTGAATGTTTAGAAAGGAATGAAGAAATCATAAAAAATCATCATGGCTACAATGAGAACAGATCATATCAGGGTAACCTCATTTTCATTTTTAACAGGATTATTTAGCTAGTAGATCAGAGAAATGTTAAAGATTTAATTGTATTTCAACAAAGCACGTGGTGAAAAAACATCTCATAAAATACTTATTGATAAGATGGAGAAAGGTGGGCTACATGAAAGCAGAATTGGTTGGAGTGGTTGTCCTTTGTGCTCAAAGAGAACCAAAATGACATCATTGAGGTAAAGGTACAATGCATTTGACTTTGAATAATCAGACCAATAAAAAATTGGAAGGCTCTCTCACAGGTTGGGCACAAATAGTCTGTATGAACATTTAGATTGGGATATCTCTGACTCAGAAAATTTCAGTCAGTTTATATATGAACAGTGGACTTTCTGCCTTCTAAATCTCAGTTGGAATTGAATCAGCACCAGGCACTTTGCTACATGAGAAGAACCTAATAAAAGTTCTTCTTTAGTTAGAAGTTTGGTGAAAGATGGATTGATTGATTTCAACTCTGAAATATATGATCAGTGGTTTCAGTATTAGTCTATGATAATATGTTGAGAGTTCTATGAAAGTATTCATCCCATCTCTCCAGGATTATGTCTTTATGATGAATCATCAATACTGAGTAACTGAGATACACCATAGGTCTATGGCCCATAAATAGCCTTCAGGACGTCATAAACATGCTATGGATTGGTACCATCAGTATAAAATTGATTTTCATCTGCCTTCTTACTGAGTCAAGAACCCAGCATCTCTTTAAGCTTTACTTGAACTTAGCTTTGATGGACTTAAACTCTGCCTTCTGATAGATGGATTGAACTTCTGGTAAACCATGTGGAATTCTTGTTTTTTACTTAAAAGCTTCCGAATTTCACCCTCATTTTCATTAAACTAATCTGGATGTTTGCAAGTATTCTGGTCTAGATGAGTAAGTGTGGTGTTGTACACCAGGTCTATAAAACTTGTGAACTCCTTTTCTGCTCCACTGTTGCCAATAAAGAGTTGGCTCAGTTTTTATTCTAAGTAAACAACAAACTGTTCATGCATGGAGAAGCACTCTAATCTGTTGACATTAAGTTTCGCAGTAATCATCTTGCCTTGGGGCTACTGCTTTTGTTGGATGTGAATGTTTAGCTTGGAGAAGATAAGTCTATGATTGGTCCAGCACTTTCTGTCACACATGGCCTTCATCATTTTCACATTCTGTCTGCCTCTTCCTCTTACAATGACATAGTCTATTAAATGCAAATTTTTGCTGCAAGGGTGCATCCACAAAATTTTACTGCATTTATGTAAACAAAAGACAATGTTGGGGATGAGAAGGTCATGAGATGCACAAGTCTTCAGTTCTAACTAACCATTGCTGTTGCTGTTTCCAATTCCAGTGCACTTAAGGACTCTTTGATATATATGATTGTCTGTGTCTCCTCTGGCATTAAAGTCACCCAGAATTATAAACTTGTCCTCTTTTGGCACATTGTTGATGAGATTCCCCAACTCTCCATAAATTTTTCTTTAACTTCATCATGGTTTGTTATGGTGAGAACATATAGACTGAATATGGTGGTATGATGCTTTCTTGCAAGTGGAAGTAGCATCTTCATAATAAGCCTGTCATTCACTTCTTCTGGGAGGCATACAAACTTGTTGACTAGATAAATTTTGATTATGAAATCCACACCAGCTTCACAGTATCACCCATAACTGTGGCCATTCCAAAAATAGTTGTATCCAGCTCTGATTTCATTTGCCAGTTTTGTTTTATGCAGGGCTACTCTTTGGATGCAATACCTGCTGAGTTCCCTTGCAATTAGAGCTGCTTGTTTTTCATGTCTGCGGGATTTCATATTGTTCACAAGCAAATACACATTCCAGATACTATTGATTAGTGGGATCATCTTTGCAAACGTTTTTACACATTTTCTTGTACTCTAATTTCCATGTCTGCTGTGGTAAACAGGCTAGAGTTGGGTGAAGCAAACAGTTTTGGGGCACCTCTTTTAACACCTTTCTTGCACCAGTGGGTGGGTAGGTCAGTCCTTCAAAAAGGCTTCTCAAACACCCGAGGCTGCTGAATCCCAATGCTGCTTCAGTCCAGTGGAAAAACAAACCTTTGATCGAGATCTCCTATGTGCAGGATTATGACTATAGTTTCTCATTTTCATCAGTTAACAGTTGCCACAGGATTTTTGAGGCAGTTAAAAATGGTAAAAAATGGTAAGGAATATGTCTTCTGACTCAAGCATAAATTTGATTTAAGTGATGCAGAGTTGTGCAAAGTCATTGGCCTTATTCTTGCTTCTAGCGTCATCAAATCTAGTGGCAAGGCAAAAGTCTGGGTGACTGACAGTGGCTCAGGAGGCAGTGGATGACTGTAGCATCTTCAATATCTAGTCAAGCCTCAAGTGCTTCACAGCACCACCTTCTCCCACCTTCATGAGTATTGGAACAAATTCTTTTCATTCATCCATCCTTCCAGAGAAAGTCTAAACCTCCCTAACTCATTTATGGACTTAAGACCCTTTGATTACCTTCAATCTGGTTTAGTCCATACACTTGAAACACTTGCCAGGGTGTGAACTGTGCACATGCTACAGCTTTTTGGAGCCACAAAAACTAGGTTTCCATTTGGACACCAAAAGTGGAAAGTAGCCCTGAAAGGAGTTCAGCAGCCCTCATACCAGAAGTATTAGTCTTTCTTGAACACCCCATATGAAAGTACAGTTACTAGTTGAATAGTCACACTCAAGGAGAATATTAATTAGGTGATATTAACTTGAATTAAAGAGATTAAAGATAACAATCAAAGAATTCATAATTTAATTAAGTTATCTAATTAATAAAATCCTCATTGGGCTGATGAGGTCATAAACCAACTAATTAATTTAGTGGGTTAATTAAACTATTAATTAAATAATTAAAAATTTTAACTTGAAAGAACTCTACTAGAGGGCCACAAGGATCTGTTCCTGATCTCATGCTATTTAGTAAATACATTAATTAATTAAGTAATATTTAATAAATAAAAGTATTGTTGACAGCCACTTGTAGAAGAAATAAAACTTGTAGGAATAGGTTGGAATGACAAAAAGATCTCAGCCAATTAGAAGGTTGGATCAAATCTAAGACATAACAGTAAATGTAAAGTACTACCAAAAAAAAAAAAATCAGAGGGCAGAACCAGGATCAGGGGTAAAAATTATAGTCAGGTCAACAAACATCTATTAAGTGCCTACAATGTTCCAGGCACTGTGCTAAGGGCTAATGATACAAAGAAAATAAAACCAAATCCTACTCCTTGTATACTGGGAGAGACAACCTGCACACAGTTCTGTATAAACAAGATATAGATAAGATAATTTGGAAATAATCAATAAAAGAATGGCACTTGGAATTAAGGAGAGGCTTCTTCTTGTTGAAATGAGTTTTAGTTGGAACTTCAAAGAAGCAGAGAAGCCAGGAAGTAGACAAGAGAAGAGAATTCTAATGGAAGAAAGCTGTTGAAAATGCCTATAAAATATAAGAAGACTGGAATAGTAGGAGAAAGCTAGCTTATAAAGAGCTTTGAATGCAGACTGTTTGCAGCCACCATATTCCTTTCTGTTGAGGTTGTTACAATTTTAGCTAACTAGTTAGATAAGAAGCAGTGTCATATGCAAGAAAACTGACCTAAAATCCAGGAAAAACCTTCATTCAAGATTTGCCTCTGATACATGCTGGCTATATGATCCTGACTGTAGGATCAGGGAAAGATTTCTGGAGGAGATGGGCTTTGACTTGGGCTTCAGATTAATAAATTCTTCTTTAATTGTAGTTTTCTATTATTTTCAGTACTGCAATCTGAGGGATTCCTGGTGTTAAATGGACTTTTGTAGCAGAAAACAACTTGACTAGATTGAAAGAGCTGTTTATTTCACCAAATAAAATCCAGCCCGGTCTCTTTTCTAGTTTTGAGTCCAGTTTATTATCCATCTGCAGGACTTGCCTAAGAGACACATCTTGACAGACTCATTTGACAGATTTGTCTGTCATATGTCATGATTGAGGCAATCGAAGGTTTTCATTCTTCTTCATCCATGGCTATGTCCATCTCTTTAATATAGCTGAGTATTTCACTGCAAGGACTTAGCAGTTTCCTAGTTTTTGTGTCACTAACAGATTAACCTGGATTTGGCATTTATGAGCCAAGCAATTAATCAACAGATGTTTATTGAGTGTCTCCTAGTTATGTCCTCAACACCATGCTGAGCACTGTGGGGGGTTACAGAGAAATAGGAAACCTGGGACCTGCCCTTAAGAAGCTTACATTAAAGGTAGGGCCATGACAGGTAATAGTGTGCCTATTAAACAATGAGGTAGGCTTGTTCTAGGTGGGATCAAACTGATCAGTTTACCATCACACCTTTTGTACAGTGAAGAGAACAGGCAGTAATAGGCAGGTAGCAAATGATAAAATGTTAAGTGAATACGACAGTTAAGTGAATAAGTACCTTCTAGTACACAGTGGACCCATGAGTAGCTCCTGTATTTCCAGCACAGGCAAGCTAAGGAGAACCCAATCTTTAACAACAAACAAAACCCAAAAATGTTTATTAGTAAAATCACTCCTTAAGGGAATTTTGGAGATCTATGCATTTTAACTTAGGACACAGTGTTAGAATGTTACAGTTACAGTTTCTGTAATATCCATTAAATGATGACCCACTGGAATGAATTAGTCATGTCAAATTAGTTTATTTGATCTAATTTAATTGACTTAATATTTATCTAATTTTTAGTTTACATAAATTACATAAACCCATTATAGCTCATGAAAAGAAGCAACTGAATCAGGCTTTAAATCAAAGAATGTAGATTTAAAGTTAGAAGGAGCCTCAGAAACCCTTTATTTTGTGGATAAGGAAAAGGAAATTTACAGAGGTCAAGTGAATTGCCTAAGGCCATCCAGGTAGAAATGTGTTACTTCTTCATCCTTCTCCAGAAGTATCACTCCTTCCACTGTATATGTTACTCAGATTATAAATTGTATAAGTTTTGATATAGGGGAGCAAATAGAAAATTTTCTGCATCATGGGCTTCAATGAGGTGACACAGTGATGGTAATGAAGCCACAAGGTGCTGACAAGGTAAAATCCTGAATGAAATTAAAAGCATGCAGAGAGAAGACAGAAAATAGGATGAAAATCAATTTTGCCAACTTCCAAACCTATCTAGGACCAGGGGCTTTCAGGAGCCAGTTTGGTCTCAAGAATCATTTCTTAATGTTTTGGTGTGAGCATTTACATTTCAGAAATCAGCAAAAGTTGCAAAACAGGACTTAATTATTCTTTATTGATTGCCTAGATTTAAGAAACTAATGGATAAAATTTCAATAATGCCAATTCAATTTAAAGGTATGTCATGCTACATTTTTGAAAAAGAGTCAATTATCTTTTTTCCTAAATTTATTTTATTTGAAGAAATGGAATAAGAAAAAAATAAAAACAGAAAAGCAATACAAAACAAAATGAAAAAAGAAAAAGAATATTATCATGTGTCCAGCAGAATATTCCAGAGGATTCAAAATATATAACAAATAACAATTTTTAAAAGTATATATGTATATATTAGTAGAAAAAATTATGTTCATGAGTGACTCTTTACTTCCTTGTAAATTGTTCTTTTGTTCTCTACTGCACACCATTTTTACTTTATTCTTTTCCCCCTTTCATCCTCCCCACTACTCCCAAGCAGGTTATAGCTAAAAATGGATATATTTATATCCTTTATAAAGGACATATATATGTATATATAAAGGATATATGTATGTATATATATACATATACACACACATAGACACATACCTCTCTTTTACCCTCCCACCCCCAAGCAAGCTCCAATTAAGAAAAGCTATATTTTTATATACATATATAAATATATACATACATATACACACTTACACACACACATACCCTACATACACACACATCTCTTATCCCTGCTGAATCTTTTATTAAATTCTGCTCCATAACTTGCCTTACTCTTACTTAATCACCCCTACTCATGCATTCCTCTCTTGTCTTCATCTCTCAACCTTTGCTTCTCCCTCCATCTATCCCTCCTTTCTTATTTCTTTATAGATTTTGGAGGTTGCTACAACTTTCATAGTATATATGTAGTGTTGCCTATTGAACTTATTCACAATATGAATAGATTTTCAGAACTGTGAGTCCTCCTCTCCTCTCTAATGCCTCTGTGTCGATTCTTCTTCTGTACCTCATTTATATTACATGATTACCATTTTTACCTTTACTCTGCCAATCTTTCTTTTGAGCTTACCCTATTTCTGATGTAAATTTTAAACATGAAGTATATACATTTCCCATGTTAAGTGCCATAAACAGTTTGTCCATATTAAGTTCCTTAAAATTGCTATTTCTATGTTAAATTTTTTGTTAAATTCTGATTTGGTTGACAGAAAGTCCTGAAAATCTGCAAGTTTGTTGAATGTCTGTTTTTCTTATTCAAAGTTGTACGGAATTTTGTTGGATATGATATTTTGGGTTGCAGTTCTAGTTCTTTTGCTTGCCTATAGATAAGATTCCAAGACCTGTGGTCTTTTATTGTAGCTACTTATAAGTCCTATATAATTTTAATTATAGCTCTAGAGTATTTGAATTGTTTTTTCTTGTTTCTTGCCAAATTTTCTGTTAGATCTGTGGGGTTTTGAAATTTGGCAATAATATTCCTGTGTGTTTTCCACAAATGATCTCTTTGAGGTGGTGATCAGTGGATTTTTTTCTCTTTCTACTTTCCCCTCATGTTCCATCATCCAGGACAATTTTCTAGGATTATTTCCTGCATTGTTTTGTCAAAGTTCTCTTTTTGATCACAACTTTCTGACAGTCAAATTATTCTTATATTTTCTCTCCTTGACCTAGATCTATGGCTTTTCTTATATTTTACATTCTGCTCTATTTTTTATTCTTTATAATATTTTGTTATTTCTTGATCTCTTATAGCTTTATTGGCTTCCCCTTCCCTGATTCTAATTTTCAAAGAGTTATTTTCATCTTTGAGATCTTTGAGACTCTGTAGCTCCTTTTCTAATTGGTTAATTTTTTTTTCATAATCTTGTTTTTCTTGGATGGTTTTAATTTTTTTCTTTAATTTTTCCTCATTGTCTTTCATTTGAGTTTTGAATTCTTTTTTAAGTTCTTCTATAAATTATCTCTGGGCAGGAATCATTTCACATTACACTTTGGGTAGAAACTTTTTTTTTTTACTAAAATGTCCTCCTCTGAAGATGAACCTCAGTCTTCCCTGTTCCCATAATATGTGTCAATGGTGGCGTTCTTTCTTTTTTGCTTGTATATTTTTATTTTTAATGAGAGGCATTAGTGCAAGTACCTGTAATCTTGGGATAGGGAAGAGGGAGAGTAATGGTGCCTCAAGTTTCCTTTCAGCTCTCTGCTCTGACCAAAATCTCAACCTTCCTGCAAGTGCCTTCTGCACTCACCAGGTGCTGATTCCTTCTTGCCCAGGGCTATGTCTCTGAAGTACAGCTGGGCCTGGCATTCCCAATCAAACAAGGTACACTCTGTCTTCCTGGACTCAAACCCCCACTCAAAAAATTGGGAGGTGAAAATTTCTGTGGTTCCTAATGGGGCAGCAGCCACAACCAGATAGTTCAAGGGATCCCCACTTGATATTTCTGCAGAGCTAGGCTGGAGGTATTTGCACTTCAGACAGGTTGGGATCTTTTTCATATTTTGTTGGGTTGTATCAGGAGGACCCCCGTTCTCTGAGTCTTCTTGGTTTTTCACTAGTCTATGTTTGTACTGAGATTCAAAATTATTCTATTTGTGGGGGAAATTGGAAGAGCTTGAAATTTACCAACCTACTGTGCTATCTTCCCAGAATCCTCCCCTGGGAGCCAATTATCAGATATTTACCCTGCCTATGACCTAATCTGATGAGCATGATCCTATAAAGCTTTTATTGCAGTCCATTCTTTGACTCCTGTTAATTGTCCACTACTTGAAAATAAAGTAACCAATAAGCCATGAGAGAAAGTCCTTTACATTCCATTTTCTATGAAACTAGAGAAAGAAAAGTGGTTTCTCACACACAATATTCCATAACTTATCTAAGCATCTTTACATGGGTTGTGCCCCTTACATGGAATGGGATACTTCTTTTCTTCTCTTTTTTGGAATCCTTGCTTTTCTTCAAAACTCCAGTTCAAATGTCATATTTTACATGACATTTTTCCAATTCCCCAGTTGCCTCTTTCTGAAATTATCTTATATTTATTTATTTTGTATGCATTTGCATATACACACACAAATACATACCAAATAAGTATATATGTATATGAATAATGCATATATATTTGTATATATATATATATACATATATACACAAATATTTGAGTATGTGCAGACATTTCTCATGTATATCATTTCTCATGATACAATGTAAGTTCCCTGAGGGCAGACACTGATTGATTTTTGTCTTTAAATCCTTTGCACTTCACAGAGTGCCTAGCACATAGTATATGCTTAATAATACATGTCAATTGTTGAATAGATTGAGTATGGACTCAGAAGAGCAGGTTTTGGATCATGACTTTACAGTTAGAAGTGACCTGGGAAGTCATCTACTCCAATATCCTCATTTTACAAATGAAGAAATTAAAGCCCAGAGATCAAGTTACTTGATCAAATTCCCATAGCTAGTAAGTGCAGAGCCAAGATTTAAATTCAGGTTCTCTGATTGCAAATTACTGCTCTTCCAGTTCTCCTATGTACTACTTATGTGTCTTTAGACAAGCCATTTCATTTCATCCTTTTCACCTGTAAAATGAAGGAAGCAATAACACTAGATGACTACTGAAGTATCTTATAGAGCCAGATTCTATGATCATTACCTTGACATATGCCTTTACTTCCCTCAAGAAGAATAGGAACAGAACAAAAAAAAATTTTCTGACATTTTCACTTTCTGCTTACATCTTACCTCCTCAAGTGATAGAGGGATATCATAAATAAAGACTGAGATGGCATGGTACCTTGGAGAGTGAATTGATGAGCCAGACTTCAAGTCAGAAAGCATGTGATCAAATCCCAGCTATGTATGTCATTTATTTCCTTTGGGAACATTGCTTCATTTCCTTGGTGTTCAGTTGCCTCATCCATGAGATCAGAGTATTGGAATGGGTGATGTCTATGATCCCTTTCAGTTCTCACTCTATGATTCATATTTAATAGGACATTTGAAAAAAATTAGGAAACCCCATCAAACCTTTGCCTCAGTCCTTTTGGCTCTGGTTGCAATTTACGTAAGGGATGGAGACCCATATTTGACCAAAGGCTGCATCTTAAAAACTGTGGGTCTTTGGTGAAATTTGTCACTTTACGAATAGATTTCTGAAGATCCAACCAACTCTTAATGACTTGGACTGCTGAGGGTTTTTCTAATATATGGTTTTATCTACTCATTACTGAGGTAACCATTTTTGAGGACTCTTGGCCCCTGGCTTCAGCTACATTTGTGTGACAGGGCCAAATAACCAAGCTTCATTCGAAACTGGTTTCCAATTACTTGCAGATGGCTGGAGGTAGATGAAAGGTTTCATAAAGGTGTTCCTTATTCTCTTCTTTGGTCCCCAGATGATTGGGCTATGTGCTGACACTTGGATACTTGTTTTACAATATCATTTGACAAGTGGGATTTATGTGTCAAAATTTCAGTGAAAGCCAAGAAAATGTCAAAAGAAGCATTCGAGAAGCGGCAGAAAGGGAGACAGTAAGAGAGAGAGAGAGAGAGAACCCAAGAAAGAGAAGAGGGATAAAAAGGGACCCTGGTGCATTTTAAAGGCAAAAGTCAGGGAGCTGGACAGTGCCAAATCGTGTCCCTATACCAAAAGCACAGGGAAATTAACCTGGCTGCCAAGAGCCTACAATTGCTTTCCGGGGTTTGCCTTCCATGCCATTACTGCCTTTATCATTAAGGAAATAATGTAATAAAAAAGACCTTTCCCCTGAATGCATTAATAAAGATAACTTGTTGGTGCATGTCCAAAACCACTGGAGCCACACTTTTTTGACTGCTGGTGTTAAGGTTTCAGGTTTGGTTTGCTGAGATGCTGAGTGTGAGTCAACTGTTGGAATGGGGCAATCTGACTGTATGGTTGTGTGAATGTACAAAAAAGGGTTTCTACACTGTCCCTGAATCTTTAACAAGCCCAATTTCCTGAACATCCACCTTTGACAACTACCAACTATGACCTTTCTTCCATAAAATGGAAATAAGGTTTCCATCTTATGACTCTTTAAAAAACAAAAGACATAAAGGCAGCCCCAGCCCGGCCTAATAAATTGTTAGAGTGGCCCATTAAGTCTCTGCCTCAGAGAACTTTTTTTGGAGGGGGAGGGGGAGAACCAAATGGTTAAAATCCCCCAAGCCCCATGCTGGTGCTTCTCATATTAAGAGCATGTGTGCATTACTTCATAAACTATCGGATGACATGCTTCTTTATTTAGAGTCAATAAAGAAAAATAATGAGTTATGCAAAGTTATTTCGGACACAGTACAAAACAGCTTTGCAAAAAGGCACTATTCATTGGGACTGGCCCAGCCCTGGCTTGGGGATTGTCATCCATTAACTCAAAGCAAATTCAGGAAAGAGTACATCTGGGGACTTGGTGCCATGTGCCAAATGTAAAAAGTAGGTTACAAGCAACAAGGAGGAGGAGGAAGAGGAATTAGGAAGGAGAGAAGGAGGAGGAAGAGGAAAAAAAGAGAGGAGAAAAATGACAAATTTCTCACCTTCATGTAGTAGGGACCATGGGATCAGGATCAGAGAGCCATAGAATGACAGAATTGGAATGAACTTTAGGATTATCTAGATCATGCCCTTCATTTTGTAGATGGGGAAACTGAGTCTTAAAGAAATAAAATGACTTGTATGAGATCATAATGCTAATTAGGAGCAGATCAATCATGATGTCTATACTATATTTTTAGAAGAAGCACCAAAAGTCAAATCAGAGAACTTAGGTAAAAATCCTGGCTTTTCTACTTATTGAGTGATTTAAGACAAGTTACTTCCCTTCAGGAAGAAGTTAGATGGTACAGTACGTAGAGCACCGATCTAGAGTTGGGAAGGTCTGAGCAACTTTCTCAGAGAAGCACTTAATTACATGTCATTGTCTGGCATGGTTCCATTATTGTTTCACATGGATATCTTCTGCATTAGACTATGAGCTTCTTGAGAGTAGAGACTATTTTCCCCTTTCTTTGTATCCCCAGTGCTTAGCATCATGGCTGGGAACCTGTTTGATGCTTAATAAATGCTTCTTGACTTGACTTGACTTGGATCAGTCTTTCTTTCCAAATGGACTTTGAGTTCCTTGAAGGCTCCATCATCATGCTCAATAAAGATTCGGTTAATTGATTGGTAAAGCTTCATAGTTCCATAATTTTCTTCTCTGACTCTTCTCCCAAAAAACTCCTTCTTTCTCAGGCATCCATCCTCACTTTGACTGCCAAAATAGAAAATAGCATATTAAATTGGCATTCTCATTTGTAAATGTGTTTTGTGAAATAGATTTAGAGCTGGAAGATCACTCATCTACAATCAATCCTCTCATTTTATTGATGAGGAAAGTGTGTTGTAGAGACATGTCACATAGGCAGTCATTTGCAGAGCTATGATTTGAACTTGGGTTCTTTCAGATTCAGAGTTCTTTCCAATGCTGCACACTGTCTTTGAACCTCCCATCCAGCTAGAAGCTGCCATGAGTTTTTCATGCATCCAAGTTGTTCACTGACCCAGGAGATGAGGAATTCTTTTAGAACATTAGAGATTGACTTTCTGTGGGAAAAGTATGATTCTCTGAAAAGTACACTAAAAAACAGAGGCTTTTGTTTGAGATCCCCCTCTATAGCTCACTTTTTATCTAGTTATGAACAAATCCCACACATTTCTGCTCCTCAGATTCTTTATCAGGAAAATGGTGCTAATAATGACTAATTTGCATACTAGGTAGCTAGATGGCATGGTGGATAGAGCAGTGGGCTTGTAACCAGAAAGATTCATTTTTATGAGTTCAAATCTGACTTCAGACATCTACGAGCTGTGTGACCCTGGTAAAGTCCCTTAACCTTGTTTTCCCCAATTTCCTCATTTGTAAAATGAGCTGAAGAAAGCAACTGAAAACCGTTCCAGTATCTTCACCAAGGAAAACTGTGAACAATATGGTCAAAGAGATGGATGTGACTAAACAGTTCGACAACTTCTCTTTTTTTGAGTGGATCTCAATTTCCCTGTTTGTAAAATTACAGACATGAACTAATGATCCTTAATGCCTTTTCTAGCCCTAAATTTCCAACTTTACAAATAGTTTAACTTTGCCTTCAAGTTAAAGAAAAATTGGGTGCTTTTGGGTACTGATCCTTAAAAATCTAAAAAATCTGAGAAAAGCAAATGATAATTCAAAGTGAATGGACTAAAGATTTTGCTGTTTTCTTTGTTTAGAAGGCAGTATCTGGATTTGATAATAATTTACTAAGCACCTCAGATGAACAATTGTCTTTATTTCTTTTAGAAAGGATCAAAGATAAAAAAAAATTATATCTAGAAGGGATCATTGGGTCCAACTCCTCCTTTTTACAAATAAGGAAATGAAGGTCCAGAGAATTTGAGTCAAAATTTGAATCAGATCCTCAAAATCCAAATCCAAAACTATTCCTTAGAAACTCCGGAGATTTTCACTAGATTGTCTTTCATTCTCTTGGGTTAGTGTATGTCCTTCCTAGGTTAGACACAGGCAGGATTGTGCTGGAGCTGATGAGACAGTTCATCAGCTGATGAGACAATTGTTAAATTTTTAATGTGTGCGTTTACACTCCAGAAATCAGCAGACTCTCCAAATAAGGGCATGATTTATGTTTTATTGATTGTCTAGACTTAAGAAAGCGAGGAAAGACATGTTTATGCAGATTAAACTTAAAAGTGTGTTGAGGGTCCATTTCCCCCCCCTAGAGAATCAGTTGTTAAACATTTGCCAGCACACTGCTGAAGACAAGACAGATGTCCAAGCAGATTTGGAGCTGGTAATCTTATAAATGCAAACTTATTTTGTAAGAGGACATATGTGGGGAAAATTGCTATTTGAATCAATCAGCAAATATTTATTAAGCATCTACTATATGTGAGGTGCAAAAAGAAGCTTGGTACAATGGGCAGAAAGTTAGTTTCAAAGTCAGAAAGACTTGGGTTAAAGCCTTGCCTCTGACATATGCTGGACGTATGACCTTGGGCAAGCAATCTATTGTCTTAATGGCCTAGGCAAGTTTATTAGTTGCAGAGAAGGAGCCAACCTTTCTTGTTAGAGAGAATTTCCTCATTGGGAGCTCCTTATACTAACAAACTCATAGATCCAGTCCCTCCCCTTAACCAGATGTGCCAGGAATTGTGCTTGGTGCTTGGGAGGCGAAGATAAAGAAAGAAGCAATTCTTCTACAAGTATTTCTGGAGGAACCTGGATAGCAGCTGTCTACATGGTCAAACCCAAGCCAGGCTTGACCAGCCAGTGCCCTCTGCTGGTTGAAAGAAATACCAGCCACCACCACATTCATACCCCCTAAAAGTAGAATACTGGGGATCAGTATACAATGTCCACCATGACTCAAATTGGGTAGAAAATTCTGAAGAAAATTGAGAGAAAACCAAAAGTGGAGGGTTTTCTAAGCAATAGAAGGGAAGGGAACTACAAGGAATATTACCATTCATTGGCTAAAATAAATTAACATAAGAAAAGAGAAATATGTGTCCAAACTCACAGATAGGAGAAGCAACTAATAAACTAATCCTAAAGCTAACGTTTTACTTCGGAATTTTTTGTACTTATAATTGTGGATTTTGGAAAGAGGTCAGTAAAAACACAAAGGAAGGTAGTTAACCATGAACACTTAACATGTAAGAATTATTCCACATTTCATTGCTGGTGGGAAGGACTAACTTACTGGAAATGATTCCCTTTTCTTCTTCCATTCATGTTCAAATCAATTTAATTCAATCCAAAATATGATAGACAAAGGGCACACTATGTGCAAAACATTGGGGCAGATAAAAAGTTTAGGTAATAATATCTATTCTTTATAAAAGTATAGGGAACTTGTATTTGCAAAGGTGTCCAGGTGGGGTAGTGGAGAGAGAGCTAAGCCTGTAGTTAGGAAAATTCATCTTCCTAAGTTCAAATCTGTCCTCAGAACTTTACTAGCTATGAAAAGTCACTTAACCCTGCTTGCTTCAGTTTCTCAGTGAAAAAATAAGCTGGCAAAGTAAATGGCAAACCATTCAAGTATCTTTGCCAAGTAAATCCCAAATAAGTCACAAAGGGTCAGATATGACACAACAAAAAAAATTGTAATTATATGTAATTATATATCAATATAATGTTATATAAAATTATATAAAATGTCTCATTTTGTCCTCAGGAAGAACTCTGGGAGTTAGGTCATATTATAATGGATATTATTTCCATTTTACAAATGAGGAAACTGAGGCAGATAGTCATTAAGTCACTTGCCCAGAGTCACAATACTAGAAACTATTTTCATTTGAACTTAGGTCTTGACTCCAGGTGTAGATCTCAATCCACTATGCTACCTGTCTGACTCTAACACATATTAAATATGTGACCTTATACAAGTGCATTGTTCATCCTTTCATAGAACTTATGACCCTAATGTTGTGCAGTGCAGTTATGTCTGACTTTGTGACTCCATTTGGGGTTTTCTTGGTAAAGATACTGGAGTGGTTTGTCATTTTTCCTCCAGATCATTTTACAGATGACTAAATCAAGGCTAATAGGGTTAAGTGACTTGCTCTCAGTCACATAGCTTGTGTCTAAGACTCATGACAATTGAGCCCTCTTGATTCTTATCCCTGGGAGCCACCTAGCTGCTCATATAATCCTAATAGAAGAAGGGGGAAAGAAGGGATGTAAGATAAGATATGCATTCTCAGGTGCAGACAATCTTTTCATTTGTTTTTCTGGACTATATGTGGTCATTACAAAGGAAGCAAAATTAATGAGTAGTTATAGATATGGAAAAAGGCAATCATAAAACATTTTATGATATAGGAAAAGAGGAAGCTCATAAAGGTACACAAAGAGAAAAATTTTGTTACTATTTTGTTAAATTTAATATTTATAACTTTTTTAAAAATAGCTTTATATAAAAGATGCCCACAGTTTCTTATTCCATTCTAATCCTCCCAAGATATCTTGAGGTTTAGTGACTAGATTTCTTTCTTAAGGGCCATGCCTTAAACCCAAATCAATCTGATTCTCATTGGCCACCCATAGATCCTAGACCAAGTCCCATTTGTTCATTTTTTTTGAGTCCTGATTGACTCAGATTGAATGTAAACAGCAATCATTTCTGCTTTGCCCAGAAATGTTCCAGATTAATTAATTAATTAATTTGTAAATAATATGTTATATATAATAATATTCATTATATATTATGCATACTATATATATATGTACATATATATATATATTACTAGATGAAAATGGAGATTCTTTGCCTCAATTGCTAACTATTCTTAATCACCGAATGGGTGCAATCAGTCAAATTGAGACCTGTTGAAGATCTTATTTTTAAAAGGAAAAGGCCACTATATCCAGGGCCATTTCCAGTCACCTTGAATACATCATACATATCTTGCCACTGGACCCAGGTGGCTCTGAAAGGGAAAGTGAGGCAGGTGACCTTGCCCAGTCCTTCCTCCCTCAATTTAATGCAATTCACTTGCCTGTCATGGCATCCCCTCCCTGAGAATATGGTATTCTTTGAGAACAAAGGACAAAAAGCAATAATAACAATAACTTGTTCTTTGTATATTGTAATGCTTGTGTATTTGGTGGTTATCAAGTTCACAATAAAAACAAAAAAATGTTAAAAGAAAAAAAAGACAAGTATAGGTAATTATAATATGTGAACATTCCCTTTTGTCTGCTATATCACATTGTCTATTTATATTGAGCTTGCAGTGCACTAATGGTAGTTAATAATACTAGCTAACATTTCTTTAGCATTTCAGTGTTTGACCTTCCCCAGGTCTGGAACATCTCTTTCATTTCCTTGTGATCTTTAAAAGATTATCATTTATGATGCAGCATTTCCATCTTCCCATCCCGGTAGTGTCCTAGAATTCTAATTGACTTAGTGACTTTAACCCTTGGGGCATAGTGAGATTTCCTCTTATGGTTTTATTTTCTTTCAGATTCAATTCTCTGTTAACCATTCTTTTTCCCATCTTTCATAATGCACAGATAGTTCTCCCTGGCAGGGATATCAGAATGAATTTGAGTTGGATAGTTTGGTTTTCTCATCTCTTTTCACCCACTCTCATCTTCCATTCCAGCTTGGATAGAGCACTAGGCTTGGAACCAGGAAGACCCATCTCCATGAATCCTTTTTTATTTTATATTTCCTTATTCTTAATGTCCCTTTTCTAACTCAGGCCTTTCTAAAATTTAGTGTTCCAGACAGTATTTTTGCAAGAATAACTATTCTTCTCTATTCATTCTGTTATTACTATCTTCTATCTTTTTAAACATCTGAGTTGGTGAATGAGTTTCCTGTGCATCCACATTGTTCTGCTTAGGCAACTCCCTATTTCTCACATCTGAAATAATTTCTGTTTTCAATGGAATTTCCAATGCCTCTTGTGCTGACTTCCCCCTGAAATATCTAATTTTCCTTTCTCTGAATTTGCTTCTGGACTTAATACCAAAAGAGAAAATAAACTGCTGAAAATGGAGAGGACTTTTGGACTAGCTTTTGGGCTGATATCAGGGGGATTTATTACTGGGGAAGAAAATCAAGGGGTTATATAGACTGAGAAAGCGATATCTAATGGATATCTTGTTATGTCAAACCATAAAGAAGGCTTCCAGCACCCTCTGTTTGGGTTCTAGGGCTCTGGTAAGGGAGGGCATGAACAAGAGTTGCTCATGATAAGAAGGAAGAGATGGATTAAGAATCTATGACATTGCAAGGGGTACAACTATTGCAATGACATCACTTGATGAATAAATATTGATTTCCAAACAGGCAGAAGTTAAAGAAACATTCTTATATTGCACTAAATGTTGCCACACTCTCCAACCCAGTCCCATTCCTCTCCACCTCAGTCAAATGACTCTTTATTTCCACTCACAGATAACAATCCCAATAATTTCGGGATGATTTCCCCCATCAGCCAAAACTATTTCCAAAATGCTAACTTGTGGTTGCTGAGTCACACATTGCTAGAAAAGAAGCACATATCTCTCCCACCAAACTTCTGAGCTCTCTCCAGAGAGCTTCTGATTATTTCAATACTGGCTGTTATCTAATTCCCCCCAACCCCAGAAACAAAGCCATTGGTGGGATATTAAGACATGGAGGGAAAGTCACAGAAACCACACTCCCTAACAATGTGAGCCAAAGTTTCAATAGAGGTGAGGTTGCTTCTTCTTACTTCTGTCTCTTGTATTCTCCTTCCTCCTTCTTCTCTCTCCTCCTCCATCTTTTCCTCTTCCTCTCTCTTCATTTTTCTTTTCCTTCTTTTCTTCTGAATCTCCCTCCTTTTTCTTCTTTTTTAGTAGCATTATTAGAGTCTTATGATTTACAAAGTACTTTTCTCACAACAACCCTAGTGTGTGGGTTCCAAGTGGTTAAATGATTTGCACAAAGTCACATAGCCAGTGAATTTTAGAGTTGGCTAGCA
Source organism: Myrmecobius fasciatus (assembly GCA_023553655.1). Classification (NCBI taxonomy): domain Eukaryota; kingdom Metazoa; phylum Chordata; class Mammalia; order Dasyuromorphia; family Myrmecobiidae; genus Myrmecobius; species Myrmecobius fasciatus. The sequence goes on along the minus strand of JAJPUD010008835.1, from coordinate 40,215 downwards.
TTCACACTCATTTCTCTTGCCTCAAAGTTCCATGTTCCCAGCACAATGTTCACACATGAATATTCCCCTTTGTTAAGAGTTAAACACCCGTGGCTTTGAAGACTGGGCAATCTAAAATTGAGAACATTTAAGCATGTGTTTACAAGAAATCATTGTATAAACACTGAACTACCATTCAGTCAACAGGTAAGCAAGTAAATTCAAAGCCTTAACTAGTAATTTGGCACCTGGATATATATAATTAGCTAGTAATTTCATACCACACTATACTCTTAAAACAAAATTTAAAAACATATATTTGAGAGTGGAAAGTAGGCTTCTGTAGTGATCTTAAATGTTAGGACACAAGAAGAAATCCTGGGGCTCTGCTACATGGCAGGGAAACAAATTTTGGGGATATCTCAAGGTCACTCACGCAGAGACCACCTGGTCAGGAAGAAGCCATATGGTGTTTTCTTCTTTTTAAAAAAATTAGTTCTGCTAACTTATGTGCTAAGTACAATTGTTTCTATGCATAAAGAAAGAGAAGTACTCTCATAACACTGTAAAATCAGGGATCCTGAGGCCCAGTAGTCCCACCTAGTAATAATTCTGGTTAAATGACTTGTTGGTAAATTAATAGAGATGGACTGCATGACCTCTGAGGCACCCACCACTGCTCAGTAGATATGTGGTGCAAATGGAGCCATGATCACAGCTCTTGGGAGTCCTAAGTGCTAATCCTGGCTATCTTACACAATATCCTTAGACCTCGATTTACTCATCTGTAAAATGAGATGATTGGACTCAATGACCTAGAAGATCTCACAGAGCTCTAACATTTTGTTATTCTTTGTACTTTGGAAGGAGGTTCAGAGGACTTAAGTGGAGTTCTTTTGCATTCCAACATTGTATGTATGTGAGCCTTCCCATTAGTAATTTATCATATAAAAAGATACACAAAATTGAATTCATTTTCAATTTAGCAAGCATATATGAAGGCTTATTACTAATCTTGGGCAAGTTACTGAAAATCTTGGTGTCTCCAGGCAACATCCTAAGAATAAAAGTTGTACAGTAGTTGCTAATCTGTAGGAGTATATAAAGTTTTCTCTCTAGGAGTTCCCTACAATAAAATCACAGGTTCAGTGCATTTTTTAAAATGTGCTTATGCATTAGAGACAAAAATCAAATAATCCCTATATATATTCAGGAAGCTTACACTCTTCTAGGAATGAGAGAAACAACATATATATATATATATATATAAATACATATATGTGTATGCATATGTTGGGTTTAACATATATTTTACCATGTTTAACATATTTTTGATTATTTGCTATGTAGGGGATGGAGTGGGGAAATTGGAATGCAAGATTTTACAAGGGTTAATGTTGAAAAATCATCCATGCATATCTTTTGAAAATTAAAAACTTTTAATAAAAATAATTTTAAAAAATTAAATACAAAATAGTTTTTGAAATAAGGTTAAAAGATGGGGGCTCACTAACTACTGGGGGAATCATCCTGTTAGAAGAGATAATGATTAGGCAGAGCCTTGAAGGGAGGTAAGGATTGTCAGATGTGGAAATGTTGAGAACATTTTAGCTATAGACTTAAGAACTGGGAATGGATTGTGTGTATAAGGAGCAGCAAGTAAGACACTGGTTATGAGGAGAAGAATAAATCAGGAAAGATTTCAAGCAGAAGATGATGCTTGAATTATTTTCTGGAGGATGAAAAAGACTGTGAGACAAAAGTAAAAAGAAAGCAAATTACAAGCATCAAGGACAGACAATTCAAAGATAGGGAAATGGGATAAGGAGTATCATGTGGGAGGAATAGAGAGAACACCAGTTTGGCTGGATTTCAGAATGTAAAAGTGGGCATAATATCCAATGAAATTAAAAGGATAGATTAAGAGTAGGTTTGTATGAGGCTCTAAAAATTATATAAGAAGAGTTTATATTTTATTCTGGACATATTGGAAAGCCAGGAGAACCAGGAGTCACATGGTGAGATCTGAACTTAGGGGAAATTGCTTTGGCAGCAAAATGTATGTTGATTTGGAATAGGGAAAGCTGTTTCGCAGAAAGATCAATTGGGAGACTATGGTCATAATCTAGATAAGAGGTGATATGGACTTGAGTCAAGGAGGAATTGGGAAAGGATCTATTGATTGGGAGATGTGGAATATTCGAGATCCACAGGGGATTTTGGAGAATGCAGTCTGCTGAAGAAAGTAGGAAATGATGAGATAAAGGTACATGTAGAGGAGTTGGCAAAAAGAAGGGTCATCTCTTTGTCAGAGAATAGAAGAAAGAAGGCAAGAGTGGGACATGATATCAAGGAGTTTTGATGAAGAGGGTGGGAGAAGAAGGAATTCACATCGAATGGCTTCAATTATTTCTGCACAGTAGAAGCAAGACTCCTCAAATGAAAAAAAGAGCAATTTGAGCAGGGAAGAGAAGATTTGGAATAACTTTTGCGGGGAGTGAGATAGGGAATCAATTAGGGAAGAATAAAAGGAATGCTGTGCTATAGTGAGAATCCAGTTGAGGTTGGATAACATGAATTTGTAATATACCTAGTCAGCATAGTCATGGGATTTCCTTCAATTTTATTTAGCAGCTCATGAAAATGAGTAGAGGAGGCAGAGGGTGGAAGTATTCTAGGCCTGAGGTTTGGCAAGAGAAGAGCATTGAGAGTACAAGGGGAGAAGAAATTCAATATGAGAAGACCATATGGAGCTGGAATGGTAACTACAGAGTTGAGGTTGGAGAGAAAAATATATGAAGTGAGAGTAAGAGTAATGGTGTGAGAAAATACTGAGGAGGAGAGAGAATGGAGAGCACAATGTATAGAAGACATGAACAGAATAGAATGAATGGAGGTTGTGGTAAGATGGGGCTTGCTGGAATTTCTAACTAGAAAAGAGTACTCTATGGAGTAATGGGGAAATGTAGGATATGGCCATCTCTCTGTGTGATTGAGGTGGAGCAAAAGAGTTAAGTCATGGGATTTAAGGAGACTGAGGAGTTGGAAGGTGAGGGAACATAAGCGAGCATTTACATGATTAAATTCCACTAGTATAAAGACAGGTGTTAACTAAGTGTGGAAGATAGTGATTCAGATGCTGGACTTCATAAAAAAGGAGAGAGAATTGCAGTTTAAATAATGTAGATTAGGTAGAGCTGAAGTAACACAAGATCATAGTGAAAGACATGCTGCAGTCTTCCTCAGAATAAGCTCAACACCTGAAATCTCATCATCATGGAGATTGATCCAATTTTGATCTTCAACACCTTCCAGGTAGGGTCTGGAAAGAGGAAAGAGAATCGATTCTTCCCAAAGCTTTCCCTTTGTAAAGCGCTCAAAATTTTCCAGGTAACTTCATTTTTCCATCACTTATTCTGCTTGATTTCAACTCTGTGAACATTACACATATCTCCAAGTTAGGTACCCTCTGGTGGCCTCTTTCCCTGTTCAGCTTTCTTTTATATGTTGTCTTCCTTCATTAGATTGTAAGTTCCATCAAAGCAAGGACTTTTTCTTTAAAAAAAAATTATGTTCTCAGGGTCTACCCAGTGCTTGGCACTTAATAAATATTTATTGACTGTTGACTTTAAATTCCAAAAAGAAGAGTTTTATCCTAAAAATAATATGGAATCAGTGAAACATCTTGAGCAGAGGAGTAATATATTTAGTAATTATATTTAGTAAGATATTTAGGAATATCAATATGACAGTTATATGAAGGATAGATGGAAAGGGGAGAGAGGTTAGTTCTAGATATGCAGATTGACAAGTCATAAACACAGAGTTGATAGTTGAACTCGTTAAAATAAATGAGAGAATGTAGATAAAGAGTGAAGAAAAGAGAGATTAGGATACTCGGGGAGATATTCAATAAATATAAGATATAGTTCTGACCTCAGTCTGGCTAGAGAGACAAGACTAAAACATGTGAAAGATAGCATATAATTAAAGCCCTAAACTGTGTGTTCTAAATTATAAGTACTCTGTGCTTTTAGAAGGGAGGAAGATAATAATGGCTGGGGTGGTTGTGAAGTTTCATAGTTGGAGGAGTATGCATAAATCTTGGGTAGAATTTGGATAGGCAGCGAGGGTGGAGAGAGGATAAAGGGATGACTAGGAAGAGAATGAGAATAATTTACTTCTCAGTGAGGACATGGACCTAAGTCCACCAGAGACTACCTTTTAAAGAGTCCATGGGAAGAAAAATTGAAAGTAAGGTGGAGACAATTCATATGTCAAGACCTTAAAAAGGTATTTAGATTCAATAGAGTAGGAATTAGGGAGTCATTGAATGGTTTCCAACCAGAGAATAACCTTAATGGAAACAGTATTTTGGGCAGATCATTCTTGCTGTGTGCACAATGGATAGACAAGAAACAATCAAGAAGTCAGAGTCAGCTTCTGGATTAGTTATCATCAAAATCTTGGTGTTGGGAACAAAAGTTTGACTTGTAAAACTAGGCAAAGGAACAAACCAATGTGGCGTCAACACATACTGAACCAAGGAAGGGCTCTACCCCTTGCTGCCCGACCCTCGCTGTTTCAGGATGCTCATATGTCCTGCATATCATAGCCACAAAAAGTATCTTTTGCTGTGAGTTACATGAGAAGTCTGATGGATGGAATCACCCCAGAGGACATCTAGATCATGCTCTTTTCATCTGTAATTACAGCAGAGCACCGTAATCAGGTCAAACCCAAACCTCAGTTAAGCCCCACACAAGTTATGTATTATGTTGTTATATCAATATACAGAACCAAGCGAATGAGAGGTTCCACTTACATCATTCAAAGCCAATTCAGTGAGAACTTATATGTTCTCTCTGTGGTAGATCATTGTCTCCCAGGAATTTCATGCCTGGTGGTCGTGGGATCACTTGACAAACAATGTCAAAGGATGTAAGTACTGGGGAAGGGAAGAGGAAGAGTAGAACACTTATTTTTCCAGCATCTTTCCTAGATAAGAACTTAATTACAAGTGTCATTGTCTGGCATGGTTCCATAATTATTTCACGTGGATATCTTCTGCATGAAACTGTGAGCTTCTTGATAGAAAGACTATTTTCCCCTTTCTTTGTATCCCCAGTGCTGAGTACAATGGCTGGAACCTGGTTGGTGATCAATAAATGCTTCTTGACTTGACTTGGATCAGTCTTTCTTTCCAACTAGACTATGAGTTCCTTGAGGGTTCCATCATCATGCTCAATAAAGACTCGGTTAATTGATTGGTAAAGCTTCATAGTTTTCCTCTTTGACTCTTTCCCAAAAAACTCCTTCTTTCTCAGGCATCCATCCTCACTTTAACTGCCAAAATAGAAAATAGCACATTAAATTGGCATTCTCATTTGTAAATGTGTTTTATGAAATAGATTTAGAGCTGGAAGATCATTCAAGATTACTCTTCCACAATCAATCCTCTCATTTTCCTGATGAGGAAAGTGTGTTGTAGAGACATTTAAAAGCTTGCTTGAGACCAGATAGGCAGTCATTTGCAAGGCTACAATTTTAACTCATTTTCTTTAAGATTCAGAGTTCTTTCCAATGCTGTACACTATCATCTTTGAACCTCCCATCCAGCTAGAAGCTGCCACAAATTTTTCAATTTTTTTTTGTGGTCCTGGGAAAGTCACTTAAATCCCGTTTGACTCTGTTTCCTCATCTGTAAAATGAGCTGGAGAAAGAAATAGTAGATCACTCCAATATCTTTGTCAAGAAAATCCCAAATTTAATGCCGTACAATTAGACATGACTAAAAGAACTGAACAACAGTAACAATCATTTCATCAACTCTCGTGGATTCAATGATCATCTCTATGCACATGGTTTTCAGGCTGATTTATGCATCCCTAACCTTTCTCTTGAACTCTAGTCTGGCAATTCCAACTGCCTAGAGTATATCTTCAATTGGATATCCAGTGGTATAGCAGAATAATCCAGGGGTCAAGAAGACTTTAATCTCCAGTCTCCAATCTCCAACACTAGTTTCCTGTGTAATCCTGAACAAATCAATTATCCTTTGTATACCTTTTTCCACCTATATAAAATGGAGATAAAAATAGCATTTCCTAGAATTGGTGTATCAAATGACATAGTATTTGAAAAGTACTTAGTAAACCTTAAAATGCCATATAAATACTAGTTATTGTGTTCTTTAGACATCTTAAATGTATGTAATACATGAATCCCTTATTCCTAACTTCCCTCTTATGTTTGAAAGCATCATTATCTTCCCAGCTACCCAGGTTCACAACCTAGGAGTCATCCTTAACTCCTTACTGGCTCTCATCCCTTTTATCTAAACTGTTGTCATAGCCTGTTCAGATATTATGAAAGGAGATGTTCCTTGCATAATATCTCTTGCATACTTCCTTTTCTCATCTCTTGACAATCATCACCCCAGTGTAGACTATCATCCATCATACTTGTAATAGCCTGCTGGTTGACCACTATGCCTGAAAACTTTCTGACTACATAGCATACACCCTCCACCATTCAAGAAACATCAGTGGCTCCAGATTCAAGCATATATTTCTCTATTTGACTTTTAATGCCCCTTTCTAGTCTTCTTACATTTGACTCTTCCTCCAACACCCATAACCACATCTTTATCAATTTAGTGACACTGGTCTCCATCCTGTTCTTCATACAAGATGATTCTCCTGAATTAGCATGTGGTGTCCCTTTCTTCCTCCTCATCTTCATCTCCCAGCCTCCTTGATTTTTTTCCCTTTCAGTGACAACTTAAATCTCACCTTCTGCAAGAAGACTTTCCTAATTTCTTTCCATTCTAGTTCTTTTTCTCTCCAATTTGTTCCTTATACATCTTGTTTATACGTGATTGCATAAGCTCCTTGACAACATGGAATGCTTTTTGCCTTACTTTGTATCCCCAGTTCTTAGCACAAGGTCTGACACATAGTAAAGGCTTAATAAATTCTAGTTGACTCATTGGAATGAGTTTAAATCCCAGTTTTGTCTTTAACTACCTCTGTGACCTCTCTGTGGGCCTTTGTTTCCCCATTTGTAGAATGAGGAAATTAGACTAGCTGGTTTGTAAGGTCTTTTTAGCTCTAAAAATTTGATCTTCTGAGCATTCTATAATTGTGGAGACATTCTTGCATCCAGTGGTATTTTTTATGAATGTCTCTAGTTTGGAAGGATGGACTGGATGATTTTGAAAGATCCCTTCCAACCCTCTGATCCTTGATTATAGGAATATTTTAGTTTTGGACTTGTGATCTGGCAGAGCTGATCATTTTTCAATTGTCTCCCTTACATACTTAAAAGATGTCATAAAAATAATGAAAAGAAGAAGGGTCATGTCTCAAACCTGAGTTTATAGAGGTTTTGCACGTTTAGTTAAAGCCATTCCAGATTCTACCTCATTTCCAAATGATTTTGCAAATGGTTTTATTTTTATGCCTTTCCCTTATTTTGGATCATTGTGAAACATTTTATGGGTCAGCACCAAATAATAAGACTGAGGCATTTGGGGGGACTATTGTCCAAAGACATTGATTGCCAGGACACATAATTGTTATCCTTCTGCTAATGTTATGTTAATAATGTGAATGCAACATTTGGGCTGAAGTTGAACATGCACCAAGACTATGAGAATACAAAGTCCCACCACAAAAGGAGAACATAGGGGGTTGGTCACAGCTTAACCATGTTATTCTTTCACACTTCTTTTCCTAGGCTGAGTGACCTTGGCTAACTCACACTTCAGGAAATCCTCAGCCTTGAAATGCACATTAAGAACTGATGAGTTTTCAAGAGCTCTCCTTTTTGTCTGAAACTATTGTTGCATAGGTGCCAGAAGACCAATGTTTGTGAAACATCATCTAGTCAATACTTCCTGATGCACCTGGAATATTCAATCAACTGAGTGTAAAAAAAAAACAATAAAATCACCATCAACAATTCAGGACTAGTCAGATTTTTTAAAGCAGATTTCTTTCATTTTTCATAGAGTTCACTCCCTGCCTTAACCTAGCCTAATAAACTCATATATACACAGATTGATGAAAATCCTTGTTTACGATGTAGGTCTAGTGCTAGACAAAATTGTGAAGTGGGCCATTTGTCTTTTTTACATTTATAAATGCTCATTTTCATTTTACTTGTGCGTATACAAATATTACCTTAACCTATTATATTTTAAACTGTCTTCCTCCAACCTAGGAGGAGATAGATGGCACAGTGGATAAAATGCTGGATTGGAAGTCAGGATGATTTGATAGCAAATCCAGCCTCAGACATTCACATCTATGTGATTTTGGCCAAGTCCCTTTCTTTTGTCTGATCAGTTTCCTCATGTAGAAAAAAGGGGTAAAAATAGCACCAATCTTCCAGGATTGTTGTGAGAATCAAATGAAATAATAATTGTAAAGTGCTTAGCATAGCCTTTGGTACCTAGTAAAAGTTATATAAATGATAGCAATTATTGTTATTGTTATCTCTAACACAGTGCTCTGTATATTGTGGAGGTCAGACAAATGTTCATTAAATATTTGAATGAATGAGTCAATTAATGCCTTCTCTTAATCCTGACTTTGATTACATCATTTTAGTCATTTTCCTTATCAATTCTTTAAACATCAAAATAAGTTATCTTAATCTCAAGAAGGTGTCATAAAATAATTCACAATAAAGTATCAATGACTGATTGCATTTTATTCACTGACCTTGGAACACTGGATTTTCAAAGAATATACTTGCAAAGTCTACTCTTTTGTATCAAAATAATGAATTTCCACTAATGGAATCCTGGCTAGTGCACTTTTCCAATCATCATTACATAATGGTAAATGGCTTGCACTGGAAATTGGTAGACCTAGTACTTAGTTCCACTTCCTTCTGATGCTCCCACTAACTCCCTGGTGGTCTTCCAACAAACAATTTGATCTTCTTGGGTTTTTTTCCTCATCTTTAAAATGAGTGGCTTGGTTTGAGTAAATCTTTACAATCACCTCCATCTTTAACTTTCAAAGACTTTTTATAGCTTGTTCGGTGAGTATCTATTGCTAAAGTTAGCTTTGTTGCTTTGGATACACAGTTAATGACCTTGAACTTAGTTTTTTGTAGATGATGGCAGCGTACTTTACCTAAAAAGACCTTACATAAGGCACCATTATATGCCTTTTGCAAATACAATAAATCACAAAAGAGAAGGATTTTTTATAAGGATTAGAAGTTCAGTTTAGTGATTTAAGTATTTTCTCCTCCTTCTTCTCCTTCTCCTTCTCCTCCTTCTCCTTCTCCTTCTCCTTCTCCTTCTCCTTCTCCTTCTCCTTCTCCTTCTCCTTCTCCTTCTCCTTCTCCTTCTCCTTCTCCTTCTCCTTCTCCTTCTCCTTGTTCTTGTTCTTGTTCTTGTTCTTGTTCTTCTTGTTCTTGTTCTTGTTCTTGTTCTTCTTCTTCTTCTTCTTCTTCTTCTTCTTCTTCTTCTTCTTCTTCTTCTTCTTCTTCTTCTTCAGGTTATTGGTTTTCATTGCCCGCCAGCAGACATTTTATCACAGGGGCATACAATTGGGGATAAATGGTTTTGATAAATGGACTCGTTCTTTCATTTGAACGTTCATTTGGAGCCCTTTATGAATTACCTGTTTTATGGAGACCATTGAGGGACACACTGAGGGAGTAAAGGTAAAGAAGAGAAACTCCTGCTTTCATGCATCTTACACTCTATTTATTCATTCCCAGATAATATAACAAAGACTATTATGTTGGCATAGAGATAGTAAAACAAATAGAGGACTGGATTTGGAGGCAAGAATACCTTAGTGTAAACTCTGTCACAGACACTGGATGAAGCCCTTACAGTTTCCCAATTTGTAAAATGTGGATGATAATAATAACAACTTCAGTGAAGATCAGATGAGATAATAGATTTAAAGCATTATATAAATGCTAGCTCTTAGAATAAGAGAAGTAGGAAATTCTGTGAGGTCAGACAAGGGATGAGTCCCCACCAGCTGGGGACGATCTGGGAAGGCCTCTCAGACCTGGCATGGATATAGTGGTTTCTGATTTACACAGTGCTTTGCATACATTATCTCATTTGATCCTCATAAAAACCCTGTAAGGTTGGCAATAATAATAATAGCAGCTGACATTTTTATTGTTCTTTAAGGTTTGCAAAGCACTTTGTATACATTATCTCATTTGATTCCCCATAACAACTCTGAGAACTGTTGTAGGGACAGTTATGATCCCTACATTAAAGATAAAGAAAATGAGTTTCAGAGATGTTAAGTGACTTGTCCTGAGTCAAATAGAAGGGATAACATTCAAACCCAGATCCTCTGTTCTTCATGGAACTTGGGGGAGCCTATAACCAGAGCTGTAACTAGAAATGTTTTCATCTGGTATAAAACAGAGTTGGTGGGAAGAAGGCAAGCTAATGACTCAGGAGTAGACCCTCTCTTTCTGGGAGTTTGGGGAAAGACAAACCTCACTAACGAGGGACCCCATTGAGAATGGACCCTAAGGAACCAGTAACCTGGTTCATGGCCTACTTTAGATGTCAGTGCTCTAGGAAAAACCAAGGCACCCATGCTAGTTCCAGCTCTGGCTACCAGAAGGGTGGGCCCCTTTAACGCCTATCTCCAAAGAGTTTTTAAATTCTAAGGAATGTGAGCCACACCACGACTAGCCACACAAGACTTATTTCACGGTTCTCCGCAGAAATGAGTGTATATACACATACATTGTGCACAAGGAGATCTAGACACCACATTTGGTGTTTATTAATTTTCTTAGAGATTTTAATTGGTAAACAACATGTGTGCTCTATGCTATTTTCATGTGTTGATAAATTCTTTATTTCTTAAACAATTCTGCCCAAGCTGAGTGAAGGGGATTACCGAGGAATAGCTTAGCATTTTTTAAAGTCCAAATGCTTTTCTATTTGTCAAAAGACAAAAAGTACAATCCTTACCTCGAAAGAAAAAATTGCTGAGATGGTCCAGATGTATGTTGACACTTTTAGTGATATCTTATAATTTCTTTTTGAAGAGGTAATTGGGAGAATTGAACCCCTCCCTTAAATAAATTTAGAGGCACAGTAACTAGCCCAAGAACATGGATTTGCAGGGGAGAACACTATCTCAGTTGCAAAGAAACAACTGTTAGTATAGTGCTTGATTTTGTACTAGTAAGCTGAGTGTATAGAGAGGCTCACCTTCTGAGTTATTGAAGTTCTTTGCTATCTTTGCAAATCAGCCCATTTTTCAGCATTTTGGATGGGTACTCTCCAGTTGTTGGCCAACACTCTATGCTGCAGGTCTCAGTATTTCTCCTTCATTGGAATGGATGTTTACATTGGATGAGTAAAGGAGAGAGATAATTATGAAACTGTGGAGTTTTATATTCATTGATACTGTCCCCCTCATTCCCTGCTTCCAGTATCCAATAGACACTGGAATCTTCAATTATCTAGAATACTGCATGAATAGGCACCATGGGGATTTTTTACAAAGCCATATACACATATCTTTGGGACAGGGACTGTTGGGAAGAGAGCAATGCAGTATTAAAAGAGGGATCATTTTTACAAGATAATCTTACATTTAATTTTCAGCTTTTTTTTCCTTTGGGGAGGGGATCATTAAGCATTTGTTTATGCTTTGTCAATCTATATCTTATCTTTCTTTTCTCCCTTTTTTTTGCTTTTTGTTCTCTCTGTGTGTCTCTCTCTCCCTCTTTCCCTCTCTCCTCTTCTCTCTCTCTCTCTCTCTCTCTCTCTTTCTCTCTTTGTCTCTTCCTTTTTCCATCTCTCCTCCTCCTCCTCCTCTTCCTCCTCCTCCTCCTCTTCTTCTTCTTCTTCTTCTTCTTCTTCTTCTTCTTCTTCTTCTTCTTCTTCTTCTTCTTCTTCTTCTTCTTCTTCTTCTTCTTCCTCTCTCTCTCTCTCCCTCTCTCTCTCTCTCTCTCTCTCTCCCTCTCTCTCTCTCTCTCTCTCTCTCTCTCTCTCTCTCTCTCTGTTTGTGTGTGTGTCTTACCAATTAAGTCACACCAGATTTCTGCTAGGGCTGCTACAGCTGAACAAGCCTGCTGCACTCTTCCAGTCTCCTTTCTTGGATGGCAGACCCAGGCTCCAGATGCCAATGCACTGAGGATAATTTTTTCCATCAGCAGCGACGAGCTATTTGGCTAAGTGCTTGCACAATTGTGCTGGCTGCCTTTGACTTGCCTGTGATGTGATGTGGGTCCAGCGTTCCTTACAGACCGCCTGGATGGTTTTGTTCTTCACAGAGGTATTTGCTATTTAAAAAATACCTTTGTCTCCCCAAAGTGTGAATTCCTATCTATTTCTGATCATCTTCCTGCTCCCTAATTTACATTTACTCAGACTGGGGAGGGGGATGGTTCAGGGTTAATGAAGATTCATCAAGGGTGGGTTCCTACACGGTATTCCTTGCCAACTGGCCCAAGAAGTGGGCTTTGCCTATAAAAGGGGGCCCCCATGTCCTTCAACTGTATCATGAAGTAAAGCTCCACTTAACAGAACCCAGCCCTTCTAAACCAGCAATGTATACAGAGCTGACTATACACAGAATACTTTATCATTTACCCAGAAACATTTGATGTTTGCAATTGACTGTGGGCACAATTAGACCACTGGAACGTTTTCTGCTCCATAACTGACTCCTGAGTATAGATCCTGTTAAATCAATTTCTAAACATTTACTTTCCTTTTTATTTTATTAGCTCCATGAGGCTTTGCTAAGACATGCTCCCATTTGTGTGCAAACCCCTTGGGAAAGGGTTATAATAAGGCTGACTTGCCCCAGTTCCTCAGAAAGGCAAGCTAACTCTTTCAGCAAGAATTTGCTTCTCAAAAAAGCTACGTGTGCCTTCCATTTCCTTCCTCGTATTCTAGTACATCTGGTTTAGGGCTTCATATCAAACAAATTATTTCTAAGTAGGCTTAAGGAAGAGTATCAAACTTTTGACAAAATCTCTTGTGCTCCTCTTGTGGAAAATATGAAAAGATGGAGACTAGATGAGAGTAGTTAGGTGGTTTTAGAATGGTTCAATGAATGGACTCCAAAGTCTTGCCATTCATAATTTAATGTCAGCTTGGAAGGAAGTGTCCAGTGGAATGTGTCTCCTCCACATGAATTACTAATGGTAATTAAGGTCACAGAACTAAGCTCAGACTTTGGAGTCAAACAAATTCTGTGACTCCAAGCTCAAACTTCTATTTCTTATACTCTTTTTTAGTTTTCTTTCTCATGAGAGCTCCTCAAATATGTGAAGGGCTAAAATATGGAAGAGAAATATTATTTGTTCTGCTTGATCTCAGAAAGTAGAATTAGGGTCATTGGGTAAAAAGTCATAAAGAGAAAACCTTAGGTTTGATATGACAGAAAATTTCCTAACAATTAGAGATAGCCCATAGTAGTCTGAGCAATTCTGTGAGTAGTGAGCTCTCCCTCAATGAAAATCTCCAAGCAAAGACTGGGCAGACACTCATTAGAATACTGTAGAAGGTATTCGTGGTCAGTTATGTAGTGAACTAGATACACTCTTAAAGTGTAGCTCTGCTCTGAGAATTTATGGTTTAGAGAACTGAATTGAATTGAATTCAGAAGATGAGTCAATAAGGGAAGTAGAGATCAATTCAATAAGAATCCTGAGCAATTTTAACTCCTGAGTAAATTGCCCTGAAAACAGAGATTTTTATATTATCTTATGCAAAGAGGCACTAGAGTCTATTCAGATTGTAAAGAGGTGAAGCAGAGGTATAGAAAGAGTATATTCAAAGCATCAGAGACTTGACTGTTCAAGGGCATGGAGAATCCTGTGTGAGAAATAGCAAGGCTAATTTGATTGGATCATAAAATTAATATAGGAGAGTCACATAAAGAGTCTGAAAAGTAAGTTATTTAAAGTCAGGTTATGAAGGGTTTTAAATGTCAAACAGGAATTTCTCAGTAATTCTTACCCAGTTCCACCCAGAGAATGCCCCCCAACTTGTAATAATGAAAAATCATCATAGCAACCACATCTGACATTATATGCAACATTCCATACCTGCAGCTCATCATTTCTCCACCAAAAGAAGTCTATTTTATCATTATGCTTCTGGAACCAAAACTGATTCTTGAAAGATTAGTTATTAGTTTGGATTCTGACATTTTTATGTTTTTTTATTTATATTATTGTAGTCATTATATATTACATAAAATATACATATTTATTTTCATTATAATTTGTTCAGTATAATTTATAAATGTCATATTTCTCAGAATTTTTCATACGCCTTAAATTTTATTCAGTACATTCAGATTTCATAGTTTATCAAGCCATTTTGCATTCAATGGGTACTTATTAGATGACAGATAGATACATAGATAGATAGAGCCTTTGATCTCCTTTAGGTGTGAGGGTGAAGTGTCCAATAAAATTGTTGGTAACAGCAAATAGGAAGTTTAGTTACTTTATATGAATAATATAAATAATCTTCTGCCTTGGACAATGTCTTTCACATTGTGAGTCTTCTATAAAAATTATATTGCATGACATTTCACACGAACTCTCCCCTAAGAGCTGTTGACTCTAATAGAAGAATCACAAAGAGAAAAGATATCTGTGAGTGGGAAAGAGAAAAAGTTCTGCAGACTAATCCCTGGCTCTAAGGAAGCTATGCCTTTAGTATTTTGGAAGCGGGGAGGACACACAGGTCTATTATTTCATAAGTGTAGAGAATTCCCCAGGGTAAAAAAACACATTGTATAGATATCCTGCCATTCATAGTCTTAGCAAATCATCCAAGAAGTTAAGGGAGCAATTAAGTATCCAGGTTAAGTGCTCTACAGGTTTTTATCAGAGGTGAAAATTAAACCCAACTCTTCCTAATTTTCAAATCAGTTGTGCCTGTCTGGAAAGAGATGACTGGAAAGAAGGGAACTTGTTTTTCCTACTCCTAGATATTCCAGATTCAATTCTTTCTCGGTATGACTTTGAGTAAGTCACCAAATTTCTCAACCTCAGGTCCTCCAATAAAATGAAGGGATTGGGCTAAATGACTTATACTGTTCTAACTCAAATTCTATAATTCTATAATTCTAAGCTGTTGCCTGTCAATGTCATTTTTATTTCCCTGTCCAGGTTTTTGTTGAGGAATGATTCTCTCTCTCCCTGAGAGGTTCTCTCCATCTTTCTAGTTCTCATCTATCCTTCTAGGCTCAAGCTATATTCCATTTCTTTCGTATAGCCTACACTAATTGCTACAACACATGATGATATCTCTGTGCTCTGATCTCCTGTATATCTTACAGTGGTTATTGCACTATTTAGTATTTATTTATATACTTCCTCTATTCTTTGATTATTTGAAACATGCTCATATTGTTCAAGTATTTCCACAGACATTGTGAACAAAGAAATCAGGCCTTACACTACATAATTTTCCTGATATAACCCTTTGTGATATTCAAAGGTACATTACATTCTTTGTATATTACATAGATTTTCTTCTCTCGAATAATATAGTCACCATCTTAGTATAGGGACTCATCATTTCTTATCAATATTACTGAAATAGTTTAATTGATTTCCCTTCTCCCAAATCTCTTCCTTCCCCCATTTATTATCCACAAAGTTCCTAATCCATGTTCCTGGAGCACAATTCTGATCAGGCCACTTAATGATCAAAAAGCTTCTTTAGATCCACATGTGCAAAAATGTTTGTAGCAGCTCTTTTTGTTCCCAATAAACTTTGGATAGAAAATGCCATCTGCATCCAGAAAGAGAATTATGGAGATTGAATGTAAATCAATACATGCTCTGCTCACTTCTTTTTTTTCTATTTTTTTCCCTCTCTCATGGTCTTTCCCTTTTGTTCTGATTTTTTCTCTCCCAATATGATTCATAAAGAAATGTGTATTTTAAAAGTTAGTATACATATGTTACCAGAAAATAAAGCTTCTTTAGCTTCCTCAACATTGGGAAGAATACAACTCCTATGTGAGTATAAAAACCACTTCACAATTTGGTTTCAGCCTACATTTCTGGGCTAATTGCAAATTCCTGCACTCCATATAATTTCTGTTCCAGTCAAATGTGCTTATTTGCTGTTCCCCTTATGAAATATTCCATTTCTCACTTTATTTTAGACTTTTCTTAATGTATGGGATGCCCATCCTTTTCACTCTCATCTTAAGGAATCTCTAGCTCAAATCCCAAAGCTATTTTATATTTATTTTAAATATATTTCTATATCCTCAATATCTAGGCTTTCAATAAATGCTTGTTTAATTAAATTGAATTGAATTATTCAAAATGGAGAAATTAATGGAATGAATAAGATGACAAGCAAAGGATATGATTAGGGAAAATAGAAAAGTTAGTCTTCGCTGGCATTGATGTGGAAATCGACTGAGATCAATTATTTAGGCAATAGAGTCTTGAGGAAGAAAATATAGCCTCAGTCAATGATATGAGGTCAGCCCAAGGAACAATCAATTTTTAATCACATATTTGGCTCTGTACATTTAAAGTAATTAACAATAAGCTAAGTGATTACTATGTGACTTCACTAATAATTCTCTTTTCCCCAAGACCAACATTCCACTGTGGTGCTGATTTATAATCTAAAATTCTCAACTTTTTTCTTCATTTAAACTAACTTCTGGATAGAAATCTCCAAGTTCGTGAATGTGCTGGTGCTATTAAAAGAGAAAATTCTTGGCAATCAGTAGCATAACCAAACAAAATTTAGCAGACAGCCACAAGTAACATAACAACTTAATAATCACAATAATTCTCAAAAACTTAGATCTATGGCCACATTTTGGAAATTCATCTAGAAATAAACCCACAGAATCTGGCTTTATTTTATTTTAGATAAAATCCTCTTTAATTTACATATGTAAGACATATATGTCATATATGAATATGTATATATTTGACTTTTTCAGTAAAATTTGGAACTTTTTTTTCTTGAAAAATGTTCAGAATTTTTAACTTGAGAATAAGGAAATTCATTCTAAGGGTAGAATTTCACCAAACCAAAGAATGAAAGAAATGATATATATCCCTCAGTGTTTATCATTTTATACATGATATTTCTGTATAATTCATTAACAAATAAAGGGCAAATTACTTAAGAATTATTTATTTGTAAATTTCATGTCCTCTTTGATATCTTAGTTTCATATACTTTATCTTACTTTATATTCATTCCACTTGAGAGCAAAAAACTGATTTTTTTTAAAAAAACATAGACATATTAAACTTAGTAGCCCTTCACAATAACCTCATTAATTCATTACAGCCAAATTCCCTATAAAAGCATTATAACATCAGTTGACCAATCACTCACTTTAAATATTATTCCTTGGCATTAATGTCCTGCTATGGTATTGTTTGATCTAACTTCATGCTTTCCCAAAACCCAGTTAGGGGAAGCATGATAACTATCTTCTAGTATTTTGGAGAGATGTGATATGGAAAAGGAATATAAATTTTCTATTTGGTTTTGGAGAACAAAAATAGTAGTAACAGTTTGACATTTCAGAGGCATATTTTAGCTCCATGTAAAGGTGTGGATGGGCAACTGTGTAATGCTATAGCTCATAAAAAAAAGACCTAAAGTCAGAGGGACTCTTCTTCCTGAGTTCAAATGTGACCCCAGACATTTATTAGCTGTGTGACCCTGGGCAAGTCACTTATCCCAATTTTCCTCAATTTCCTTATATCTAGAATATGACCCTCCAGTATCTTTGCCAAAAAAATCCCAAATGGCATCATGAAGAGTAGGGTATAATTTAAAAATAACTGATTAACAATAGAAGATGTGTATGTGGCTGGATATAGGGATGGGAGGGACATAGGTAGGAATTTCCTCACAATAAGAACTCTCCCAAAATGGAATGGGCTGCAATAGGAAATAGTAGGTATCGTCCCTTACTGGAATTTTTGAACAAAAACAAGATGACTATTTGTTAGATACATTGTAGATGTTATTCTCATTTATATATTGGTCAGACTAGATGCCTCTGAGTTTCTTTTAATTTTAAAAAATTCAGTTTTAAAGACTTACTATGGTAAAACTTAATTCTAAAATCTATAATCCTGTAATTCTACAGTCTTAGAAGTCTGTAACTCAATTTCTTCAGGAAGTCATTATAAACCTTCCTATCATTTTTAAATGAGCGAGCTGGTACGAGAAAAACAAAATCCAATTGGGCAAATGGAAGTGAATTTCTCTTAGGTATAGCTTTGATTAGGGCTGTTCTGGAGACTGGCTCCTTATTTGTTTTTGAAGTACAAGGTTTTTTCTGCTGCTGTTTCCCATGATTGCAATTCTATCTAACTTCAAATTTCAGTGAATGACAGGTAGTATTTAAAACTACCTAGCACAGAATCCTTGAACAAAACCTAACTAAGCCTTCATTCACAAAAGAAGAAAAAAAAAGATTTCCTGGTTATCTTTGCCTTTTTAAACTTGACCTTGATTTTCCAAACCCTAAAAATCTATGTGGTCTAAGAATAATTGGAAAAAGCTGAGCCTCAGAATGTGTGATTGGTGGGAACACTGGCGGGTCAGCTTCTCCCTTTGCAATCTGTCAAGCTGAATTTTTTAAAAACCTATATATGGCACACATGCAACTGTACACCGGCATTTTAGGACACTGTGGATACTTACTCTACTCCCACCTAGCTTTTGTGGGTTTGTAATTGTTTTTAATTTTTGTAAACTCTAATTAAAATTTTTCTTGGTTACTTGAAAACATTTATATATCTCTCCCTCATCCTTATCCCTGTCCCCAAATCCTCGAGTACAATACTGTTTTAATATCAGGGAAAATATTTTACATGCGGCTGTCAGTGCTCAGTGAGAAAAACAGCCTTGCCAGGAGAGAACACTGACCATGTGTTACATGATGGCATTTCAATATACTTGTTTAATTTTCAGTCAAATCCAGACTCAAAGGTAAACAACTTGAGCAAATAATAAGCAATTGAAGTTGACCATTTTTTAATGGGGACAATGACCATGAAAAATCAAGATGAATGCATTGCTTCGATTCCATGGACAACAGGAATTAAAAACAGGCCACTGTCATTCGGCTTTAATTTGGCGAATAAAATGTTTTCATTGTCTCAAAAACCGGTTTATTTTCAATAACACTCAAGCCATATTTTTCTTGGTCTGTGTGACTCTGGAAAATCTGCACCAATAGTGTTGGCTGAGGTAAAACACAATTCACTTAGTCTTATACTGAGCTCTGGGGTGGTGAAACAAGAGCTTTCTGGAGATGAATTGATATTGGCTATTGAAAATATACAGTGACTCTCCTCAAACTGATAGAATTCATCCACCATTTTTGTTTTCTAAGACAAGTCCCTAGCAAGTGACTGATAACAGAAAAATCCTTCCCAATAGAACAATCCTTACTCAGGTCTTGTTTGGAACTACATGTATTTCAGCAGTTTAAAATGTACAAAGTTTTGTGACCACAGAGATTTACACTTCCATCCAGCTCCCATTCTGAGGTGAAAGATTGTTAGAAGTTCAAAAAGACTACTGCAGTAGACACTGCCCTTTTCTACTCATTCACACAGTTATTCCATCCAGTCAGTGAAAGCTGGAGTGGAAATATTGCATGTCCTTTTGTGATACTTTTCCTTCATTATTTGTTTTTTCAAATGGCTGTCAAAACGGATTCCCATAAACGATATTAAAAGTAGGAATCTGGAAAAGTAAAACCTGAGCCCTCTCTATCAACACAATGGAACATTGCATAGTTATTTTTAAAATGGTACATGTGTGGATAATAGCCATACATGGAAATGTAAATATGAAATGAATTAATAAAATATTAAAGTTGGCCAGAAGAAACCTTGGAGCTTTTCTAGTCCAATCCTCTCACTTTATAGATGAGGAAACAAAGAGCCATAACAATGAATAAAAATAAGAATAATACCCTGAATTCAACTATATAAAACTAGTTGAATTCAGGGTATTATTCTTATTTTACTTTATATAAAAATAAGTTTATACATATTTAAAGATAGGAAAGGAATTTTAGATGGTGAGATGTTCCTGTTCTATAGTGACTTGAGCAAAATAATCTAAGTCTCAAATATTCTTTGTAAAATGTGGATGATAATAACTGTATTAATTGGGCAGCCAAAGACTCCATTGAATGAGAAAGTCAATGATCTAGCTAGTCAGACAAGTATGGCTATGCTTTCATGGTAGATGACAGACTCAAAGGTATTATAAAATCCAAATACATTATTATAATTAATGATAACAAGTAGTTCCTAATTTGAGATTTGAAGGAGGCTAGGAAATTTTTAAGTGTTTTCTTTTTACCTCATTCTTCTTAATTCTCTCCTTTCCACCTCCAATTTAGGAATTTACTTCAAGTCCACCAAGATTCTTCAGTCATAAGGAAAGGTACAGTTAGAGGAAGATAAGTTAGCCAGAGCAGAAAGAGCATCAGACCAAATCAGTGGATTTGGGTGCTTTTGTATTTCACTATTCTCATCTATAATATAGAGTAATGATATAGTCCTTTATCCACAGCCTTACTAGTATTGTATGTAGCAGTGTTTGTGAAAAAATTTTGAACAGTATAAAGCACTACACAAATGCAATATTTGAAGATAGGGCATTGGGAGAAAAACAACAATGCAATTTTCCCTCTTCTTTTACTTGAAATGTACTCTGATTCTCAAATCCTTTCTTTTTTCAGGATTTGCATCATAATGATCTGAGTTTGAATCTGAGCTTTATTATTTTCTGAGTCTGTGACACTGGGCAAGTCTCTTTATTTCACTATAAAAGGAGAGGGTTGAATTAGATGATTTCCAAGGTCCCTAGCATGAAAAGAGTGTTCTTTGGAGGTTCCCTATCTCAATGAAACCACATAACCATTTCCTATCAATATATGAAGGCAAGCTTTGGCAACATAGTAAAATATGTCATGTCTCCAAATAGCAGGTGGGAGGAGAAAATCAACACATTGATTTTCTCACATTGATTATCTTGTTTTTTAGGGACTGAGAATGAATTTTTAAAAAAGGAAAGAGCATAGAAAGTCTTCTTTGCAGAGTATTTTTCCATTTTGACTAGTGTAATAATTAAAAATCAAAGGAAATATAATATATATCCTACATGAAGGCAATTAAAAATTGATTAATTGGTTAGGAATAAACATGGAAGACTATCTTTGCATGCATGCATTTTTGAAATAAAGAGCTATTATTGATTTTTTAAAAGAAATTAAAAATTAAATACCAAAATTAAAATATTAAAAATAAATAAGTAAATTCTATACAGGAAAAATAATTTTAAAAAAGAAAGAAAGAAGCTCACAATTAAAACAAGGAAGAATGAAATTAGATTTGACTAAATAGAATAAAGAAGGGAAACAAGATGATGCACTAGACCAAATATTGGATTTGGAGCTAGGAGATGAGTTCAAATCTTCTTTTTAACACCATGACCCTGGGTAAGTCAATTAATCTCTCTGAGCCTGTTCTCTTACTTATAAAATAAGGTAATTGTATTGGAACTCTAAGTTCTTTTCCACTATTAAACCAATGGTCCTAAGAGGCAAAATTCAAGTAATAAGCATATGTTAAGCACCACTTATATATCGGGCAAATCGAAAACTGTCCCTAAGAAGAACTTACCTGTTGTAGGGGAATACAATATGTAAAGAAGGATTTACATGATAATTTGAGGATGAAAAAGATGGTATTAACAACAAAGATTTTTTATAAGAAATGGTACGGAGGCTGAGCATTGAAGAAAAGTAGGCATTCTAAGAGATGACAATAAAGTCATCAACAAATAAAACAAATAAACAAATAAAACAAATAAAATTCCAAGAATGCAGGATAGCCAAGGCAATGGTACAAGCCTATGGAGTCCCTAGTTCATGGAACCCTAAGTAGGTCAGTTTGATTGGAAAGTAGAACAGTATAAAGCACTACACAAATGCAATATTTGAGAATAGGGCACTGGGAGAAGAAGAAAGTAAAGTATGTGATGAGAAGTTATGTCAATTTTGAGTTAAAAAAATGTATTTATTACCTACTAGGTGGCAGGCACTATGCTAAGTGCTGAAAAAGTCAGAGTCATATTGTAAGGAATGTTTAATGCTAAGTTGAGGGGCTTTTGAGGAGGGAAGCAGTAAGGTCAGACTGATGCTTTAGAAAGGTTATTTCTGAAACTCTGTGGATAATAGATTAGAGAGGGATCAAATGCTTGGAGTCTGTGCTGACTGCAATGCTAAGTACTATTGAGATGATTTCTGCCTTCAAGAAGCAACTAGGAAAATGCTATGTACACTTTCATAAGTTACTATATGATATATTTTATAAAGTGCAATGGAAAGTTTGAGTTGCTTTTTTTGTTGTTGTTTTTTTTTTTGAGGGTATTGTTTTGGTTTTTGTTTTATAACTAGGCTGGGTTAACCACTTGGGTAGGAACAGAAGGGACAAGAATTAAGCTCATACAGCCAAGTTACCACCAAGCCAAAGGGGGCCTTCAGATTCTGTAGAGCCTCCATCCTTTCCAAATGTCCCATAAAGAATGAGGAATATGACAATGGGAATGAAGACTCAGTCCAGGTCCCCTGGACTATTAGTGGGGGGGGGGGGCAAGATCCATTTCTTGCTTAGGCTACCTCCTAAACTCATAGATCTTCTTCCCAGCTTTGGAGTACTCACACTGATCTGGGCGACTGCTCTCCAATAGAAAACTTGGGAAACAGGAAAAATCCCTTAAAGGAGGAAGCCCTTGAGCTGAGATTAAAGAGATTGTGGGTTCCAAGAGATGGATGGAGGTGATGAGGAAGAGCCTTCAAAGCATGAACTATATACTGCATAATCAACTTGGAAAGATAGACCAGGGCCTGACTGTGAAGGCCTTTAAATGTCAAGCTTAGGAATTCAGAAAGTATTTGAAGGACAGTGGGAGGTGGGGAGGGACATTGAAGCTTTTTGAACAAAGAAATCTTTTGCTTTAAGGATATGAACTTGTCAGTGGTGTGGAGAATAGATTGAAGAGGGCAGAAGCTGGAGACAGAGATACAAATTATAAGGAAATTGCCATGGTGCAAGTGAAAAGCGATGAAGGCCTGGGGGCAATGGAAATGGGGAGGAGAAAGAATCAATAAAACTTGGAAACTATTGGATCTGGAAGCAAGGGAAGCTAAAGAGTGAAGAATCAGGAGATCAAGGAAAATTAAAAAAAGAAAAATTAAAAAAGAAAAATCAGAAAAGGCCTCTTTCTAAGTAAAGTGAGAGAGAATACATTAAAAAATCACTCTATAGAAATGAGAAGAGGGGCCTTGAGAAAACCTCAAATTGAATGATAGAGACAAGGAAAACTACAAGCAGAAAGAGGAAAAAGAAAAAGAAAGAACAGATGGGGGAAGTAAATAGAGCCAGAAATACATGAAAAAAAGATTAGCAAACATGCCTGTTTTATTTAAGTATTAATAAAAGAATGAGACTCTGAGAACAGTACCATATTATTTACTGACTCAAGGCGTGCTAGCTTTATAGCTTTCATCTCTGCCGGAGGCTTAAATATTACTATTTCCCTGGATGACAACCCCTCGTCTGCCATTTCACCTACTTCTCAAAGATTTGTTGTTGATGATGTTGTTAAATCTTGACACATTTTTGTTCCCATGAAAACACACTAAATACATCTCATTCATAAATTGAGAGAGTTGGTGGAATTGGGATCCTAGATCCTGGAGATCAGCTGTACCACTTGTTACCTAGCTCACCTGGGACAAATCCCTCTCTGAAAGGAGTTTCCTCATCTATAAAATGGAGATAATAATCACACCTGTTGCACAGAGGACCAAATAACATGGTAGAATGGAACAGATTCAAAAATTCCCAGAGGACTGTCCACATGTCGGTTATTAGCATTTTTGCAATTTTGATGTTGCATCTGTAGGGGACTCTGTCTCTCTGTTTTGATGAAAATATGAGCAGAATAGCAAGTCTTCAATCAGAAATTTAATATCAGTGCCATACCCTTTTTCTATATAGCAAGGTCTACAATGTACTTTGTGCACATTCATTAATGTGACTCTTACATTAATCCTATGAAATAGGTGCCATTAACATTTTATCCTCATTTTGCAGATGAGGAAACTGAGGCTTAAAGTTTTTTTTATTGGTTTACTCAAGATCTTCTGGCTACTTTGACAGGATATGAATTGGGGTCTTACTAATCCCCTCACTCTATCTAGTATATCATGGCATCTCTCATAAAGATTATTGATATATTTTTTGGGGGGGTACAATTGCATCACAATTAAGTGACTTGCCCAGGGTCACACAATTAGTAAGTGTTTTAGGGTGGATTTAAACTTGAGTATCTTGACTCCAGGGCTGTTGCTTGATCCACTGTATCACTAGCTGTCCCAAGTAGTAATATATATTTGAAACAAACACGTAATTAGAATTTGAGACAACTGAATTAGTGGCCATACATGTCTATTTTGTCTCCATCAGTCTTGTAGAGGTGGCCATGGTCCTTTCCATTTTTCTATCTTCCTCTTGCATTATAATGATCATCACTGGCCAGAACCTGACCATTTTGATGCTACATTTTTAAAGACAGTTGCAGAGGTTCATAGTCCTTCTCTGCAGCCAGCCCTCCCACCTCCAGGATTCTGTCATACTCCATATGTATTATTTGGAAAGAGTCCCTGTGAACTTCTCCTGGACTGCACTCTGATATCACATTTCCTCTTTCTTTCCCCCTCTAGGAATCATTTCTCCAGAAGAGCACCTCCCCCAGGACTCCCCACCATCTGCTCTTGTCAAATCCTCTTATTGTAGATTTATGAAATCTCCACTGAGACAGCCCTTTCAGGATGGAATAGATCATTCTAAAGTTGGGAGAATGTAGGTGCAATCTAGTACTGAGGCTGATGGATGGACAAATGATCTTTTGGAGTCCTTCCAAGACCCAAAGTATATGTGCAGAAGATGGTCGTCCCATACTTATGAACACTGCTTCCATGGATGGAAATAGGCAAACTGCTAAATCAAAGTTCAGATTTTCCTTCCAAAAAGAACTACTACAGATGGGAGAATTTACCCAGCGTGGAAGTGACTCCTACATTGCAAGTAGGAAACTTTGTGAAGTCATGTGAAATTATATCCAAATGCTGGAGAAAGCTCAGTGGCTGCCTTCATGTTGCTCCAAACACTAACCTTTTGACACTGGGACTGTGTGCATGGAAAGGCATGGTCTCTGACCTCCAGGAGTTCACCCTCTCAAAGATACAAGCCATGTGTGTGAGTCTGGAAAACATGTTTAATCATATGTTGTTTCCCCTCCCTCTTTCCTCTAGCATCAGTTGAGATCAACCAGAATGCAATCATCTGGTGAAAAAAAAAATCAGCTCTTTTATGAGACTAGGACACATTCTGAGAATCTCCTCCCTACAATGTGAATCTCCTGCTGTTGATTTGTGGCTGACTCGTCCCCACAGTCAGGCAGGGGGTGAGAGGAGGACCTGCTGGCTTCCACATGGGACTCAGCCACCACTTCCACCATTGGACACTGGCCAATAGAACCCTGGGGTGGCCCCTACTGCTGTAGGCCCCAGATGCTGCAGAGCAGCTGCCCATTCAGACAGAATAATGACACTCAATGTTTTCTGACTTCCTCTAGTCCTCGATTGTCACCTCTGTCTGTGTTTCCATCTCTGCCTCTCTCTTCTCCTGT
The DNA here is from genome assembly GCA_023553655.1 of Myrmecobius fasciatus. Lineage (NCBI taxonomy): Eukaryota > Metazoa > Chordata > Mammalia > Dasyuromorphia > Myrmecobiidae > Myrmecobius > Myrmecobius fasciatus. The sequence goes on along the minus strand of JAJPUD010008835.1, from coordinate 14,462 downwards.
CCCTAAATGAAAACATATAGTTTCTGTGTCTAAAATAAAACAGTTTAATTATTGAATCTCTCCCCACTAGCCAAAGACCTCCACTTTCTATATATTCTGCAGTGTTTCAACTAAACCAATACTGTTAAAGCAAAATAAATATAGGCTGGATTCAAATCCTGCCTCTGACACATCCTAGCTATGTGACTATGAACAACAAGGTCCCAGGCAATTCTCTAACATTTTAAGTTACAAACAGTACAGCTGTATGATTATGTTTAGCACAGTGTCCACAGAATACATGGTAGACAGTTAATAAATGTTATTGACTTGACTTGACCAGATGGCATTTCCACACTAAAGGATTTCTAATTTCCCAAAGAGATAAATCATAGGTAAAAGGGGAAAATAGAAAAGAAAAGGGAAAAAAGTTCAAGGCCCTGAGGAGGCTATATTATGACAACAAGATTGTTTTCAGGAGACATATAGACTTAGAATCTTATATGAATGTGTACAAATAACCATAATACAAAGGAAATCATGATGGTGCAGAGGAGAAATCTAGGCAAATTGCAGTGTCCCATGAGAGAGAGAGAGATCATTTTCAGATGTGGGGTACTAGGAAAGCCTCGGGAGAAAGGCGTCACTTGAGTGGGACTTTGGAGGAAGGTGGAAGGGCAGGAATATTTCTATTACAGGAATGAGGGAGGTGAGTGCAAAAGGGCAGAAAAAGGAAGAGGATAAGAAAAGTACCGAGAATCATATGAGATGAACCTGAGGTTGGTCAGAGCCAGAGCATAGTGTTTAAAACTTTTCATTAGAATGGTGAGGGGTGAAAAGGATTTGAAATGGGATGAGTGGGAATAAAAAGAAAAGAGTAGATGCAAAATATACTGGCAAGGTACAATTGATATGATTTTGTAAATAATTGGATATAAAAAATGAGGAAGAAGGAAGATTTAAAGAAGACTACCATTTATGAGGGCAGTTAGATGGCACAGTGGATAAAATGCTAGGTCTGGAGTCAGAGAGACTCATCTTCCTGAGTTCAGATCTGATCTCAGACATTTACTGGCTGGGTGACCCTGAACAAGTGACTTAACCCTGTGTGCCTCAGTTTCCTCTTCTGTAAAATGATCTGGAGAAGGAAATAGCAACTCACTCTGGTATCTTTGCTGATAAAACCTAAATATAATCACAAAAAGTTGGAAACAACTGAAAAGTGATTAAATGTCAGTTATTGAATTGGGGTAGACTGGAAGAATGACAGATTAGCAGAAACAGAAAAATCAGAGGGAAAGATGGATTTGGAGGGGAAGATAATGGACTCTGATTTGGACATATTGAATCTGAAATATCAATAGGTGAAAATATTCAGCATGTAGTTGGAAACATGGGATAGGAACTCCATGGATGGTTTTGAGATGGAGATTCAGATTTGGGAGCATGTTGTTTAGAACTAACCACTGAATTCAGGGGTTCGGCTGAAATAATTTAAAGTGAAAATATGTATAATGGAAAAGATGGGATCAAGGACAAAGCCTTGGGAATCACTCACTTTTAAAGAGAGGGAGAAAAGAAGCAGTAGAGATAATAAAAAAAGGACAAAAGAACAAAGAGATAGGTCAGAAAGCATGTCACAGAAGTCACAGTGTCACAGATGTCAAGGAAAAGGAATATGAAGAAAGAGGGAATCAGTTACTAATAACAATGGTGTCCACATCAGTGGTGCTGTCCTGTGAAGCACTTGCTTCACAATGATGACATAAAGTATTGTTAATCAAATAATCCACAAGCATTCATTAAGCTCCTGTTGTATGTCAGGCATTCTAAAGTCAAAGCACATAAAGTAAAAATAAAACAGTCTTTATCCTCAAAAAAAGTTGCAATCTAACAAAATCTAAATAACATCATGTTGCATAGCTGGGAGGTCAATGATGATGTGAACAGACCAAAGGCTCAAGACCAGATAATATGGAGGACCTTACTGATCTCAAAGGAAGCACTGCAGGAAAGGAGTAGAGGAAAAAACCCAAGGTATATAAGTTTACAGAGTTGAGTGGGTGATGAAACAATAAAGGCAGCAAACTTAGCTTACTTTTTCTAGAAGGTTTACAATGAAAGGGAAAAGAAATAAATGATCATAGCAATCTATGAGAATTTAGGAAATATAAAACCATTAGTAAGAACATTTCTCTATATGTTGCCTCATGTAAACTATTTCTTAGCACTTTTCTCTTAAATTTCCCTGGACTTCCTAGCTCAGTCCATTGTATTTGGAAGGAATTCACAAAATAATGATAGGTCACAATCACATAGCACTGGATAGGCTAAAAATCTATCAACTTTGTTCCCAAGAATCAAATGATGACAATGTTCCTTCATTTTCAGTAATCCCTGACTGTGAATCCATTTGGAGTTTTCTTGGCAGAGATACTGGAGTGGTCTGCCATTTCCTTCTCCAGCTCATTTTACAGATGGGAAAACTGAAACAAACAGGGTTAAATGACTTGGCCTGGGGTCACACAGTTAGTAAGTGCCTGAGGCTGGATTTGAACTCAAAAGGAGTCTTTGTGACTTCAGACATGGCCTTCGGGGCACTATGGAGACACTTAGATGATTGATTTTATAATAATAATAATCAAAATTAATATTTACATAATGCTTACTCTTTACCAGATACTGTTTGAAGGACTTTATAATTATGATGTCATTTGATCCTTACACAACCCTGAGAGACAAGTGCTATTTTTATTCCCATTTTACGGGTGAGAAAGCAGAGGTAGGCCAGGGTCATAAAGAGTTCCAAGGCCAAATTTCAACTCAGTCCTTCCCAACTCCAGATTCAGCATTCTATTCCTATTTGAATATGAAAAGAACCTGTGATTTTAATGTGTAAGAGCTCCCATCATGAAAGTTCTTTCACAAATAAAGGTCCTTTTCATAGATACAAATCACAACCCAGGTATAATTTATAGTGTTACAATGCTGCACTTGAGATGAAGAGAAATGGTACTTGTCTGTGGTCACTCAGCTAGTGTCCTGTGATTCCTTGCCCAACACTTTATTAACCCTCCAGCTACCTTTCTCTGCTATCCATAAGCTAACAGAATGGGAACTTCTAGTTATTACACTTTCATCAATTGCAAATTTCTGAGAGCTTCTTTTCAGTTTATCTCCTACTTTGACTGGGAATGACATGTGAACCTCCAGGGAGAGAGACTGGGCCTGTAAAGTCCAAGAACAAGATTCACTCCTAGCCTCCAGTTCTTCCACTGACAAATTGGTTCTGCATGGGCATGCCATTGACTTCTCTGTCATTTCATTTCTCCATCTATAAAATGGGGATAGCCACTCATCGTTCCTTTCTCTCTTTTTCCACAGAGATGTAGTAAAGACAAATGAGATATAGAAATTCCTGGCAAATAAGAATCACTAAATTAATAAATGTTCTTGAAGAATTGGTGGGTTGGTATTCTTAGAGCATTTGTGTGCTTGTTTGGGATCCGCAGTCAAACATCCCATCTGACGTTGCCCATCTGGGGATCATAAATCAAATGACTTGTGGCATTTTTATCGTGTAACCCGCATGTGTTATTAGGGTATTTTTCTTAAAGGTTGGCAGCCATTTTAATGAAAATGATAGTTCTTATTTACAGAAATTAAGGTGTTTCCAGAAGAGGAGGACAGAAAACAAGACCCATTTGAAAGTCACTATTCCCTCAATTATGTTTCCTTGGCATCTCCTTCCATATGACACTGTGCCATGTTGTCAATGAAACATGCTAGATAAACACATGCATGATAATAACAGAAAATGCCAGATCCAGAATAGACCCGTTCAAAGCACCACCCAATACACCTCTGAAAATGTTGACAAGATGTCACAAGCGTGTAACTCTGTTAATAACCCCTCATGCTCTATTGTGAAGCTTCAGGGTGGGAGATGATATGATTTAACACTTTCCCCTGGTGCTATATCTTAGCACAAAGCTGAAAGATATAGAAGAATGAGGCAATGATATTGAAAAATGGCCCATAGCTCCCTTTTCTCTATGTTAACCCATGACTTGTAGTTGTCCTATTCTAATTCAGTGTGTTTAAAATGGAACTAAGTGAATTAATTCATGACATGTTTTTTGCCTAACTTAACTGCCTGTCTGAGTAAGTGTTGCAGATAGAGCTGACCTCAAAGCCAGAAAGTCCAGGGTTAAAATCCAGTACTTGTCCTATTCTGGGAACAGCCTAATAGGAAATAGGGAAATTAATATTTAATAAGCATCTCCTATTATTTTATTTAATCTTCTCAATAATCTTGCAAGATCGATTTTTACCCATTTTTACCATTGGGGAAATGAAGGTAGACAGAGATTAAGTGGCTTCTCCAGGAGCTAACAATTAGCAAATTAGAACTCAAGTCCTACTCCAGTTCCAGTGCTCCACCCTCTGTGTTACTTAGCTGCTGTTAGGGAAACAGAGTAAATGGAAACAAGGAAGAGTTTTGGAAACTGGTGGAGAAAGTATTTTGTAAATTTTCAAGCACCATTAAACTGCTTGATTTTGTGAATCCCAGTCAGCAGAAATGTCAAAGAATTTCTTAAGTTCTCTATAGTTTCCAGACACTGGGCAATCTTTTAACCATCAGTTCCTGTTTCTGTGGTCCAATGCTAACTCATTATTGACTTTGTAATACCATGGCAACTCATTATTAGATGCCTGTGGATTTCTGCATTTACCCAATTAAGATAGAACTCAACTTTCTATCTACTGGTTCAACCTTGCTTCCTCCTGGAGGAGGACATTTTTTCCTGAGCCAGGACACACTGTAGACTGAATATCATCATTCTGCCCCAACATCCCTCAGATTTCAACCACAGCTCCCTCTTGCTGCAATTGTATCATATTGTCTAATTTCCTCTCCAGCTCCTTTATTATTATATTACTGCTCAAAGTAGAGCAGAAGAGGATTGGGGAAGGGAGCACAGAAGGAGAAGGCTACTATGTCCAGGAGAGAATCATGAGGGAGGGAGGTTTTTCTCAGCTGTCTGGTCATCAATAGGGATCTCTAACTGCATCTAGCTTCACTAACCCATTGGAGGATGAGCATCATCATTCTTGCCCCAACATCCCTCTGATTTCAACCACAGCTCCATCCTGCTGCAACTATATCACATTGTCGAACTTCATCTCCAGCTCCTTCATTATTATACTACTGCTTCTTGTAGAATAGGGTTGGGGGAAGGAGCACAGAATGAGACGGCTATTATATCCAGAAAAGAATAACTCTCATGTTAAAGAGCGCCAATCATGGATATTCCCTCAACAAAGACAGAACAACTAATCTCCTTCAGTGAAGACTCAGACTTATGCTCGGATACTTAGTAGTTGTGTCTTTGGTCAAATTGCTTAATCTGCTTGCCTCAGGTTCCTCAATTGTAAAATGGGGATAATAATAGTACCTACCTCCCGGGGTTATTGTGAAGATTAAAGGAGATGCTTTTAAAAAATGTTTTGCAAACCTAGAAATTATTTAAATCCTAGTTCCTGTTCTACCTCAAAATTTTAGAGAGTTCTTTGGAGGCATTCTCATTCTAAGACGTTAACTGATTTGACCATGCTCACAAAACTACTATATGTCTGAGGTCACATTTGAACTCAGTTATTCAAAATATTAAATTCTGCCCTTTTGCATTATACCACATTTGTTTGTCTTTTTCTAGAATAGGCAATACTCTCAACAAATTATTCTAGACTTAACTAGATTATTTGTTTACTCTTTTGTGAAGATCAATTCAAACAACAGCTCTTTAAACAATACCCTTAATTATTTCCTTCAAAAATTCATTACCTTCAGTCTGTGGAAAGGTAATAATTTAGTAAAGCAACTTATCTCAGACTTATTTTGCAACCTTCTAATAAGGAGGTTCTTAACTTTTTCTGTGTCATAGACACAGAAGTCAGGGAAAATAGCTTCTCAGAATAAGGTTTGTTGCTTATATTCACAATTGAAAGAAATGGTGAATTTTTATTAGAGGTTAGTGAAAATAGAATTTTCTTTTTTTCCCAACCAAGTTCACAGATAGTGAAATCTATCCAAGAATCTCTTGGGATTTGTGTATCCCAAGTAGATAACCCCTCCTCTAAAAGTTAGCACTGTTTATTTCTAAAATAAAATAAAGTTAGAAAAGAAGTAGTCTGAGAATAAGGGCAATCATTTTTATTCAGTAGCTTTTTCATTTTTTTGGAAAAATTATAAATCCTATGAAAAAGCTCACACTAATATTAATGTTAATAATTTATATTTCCATAATGCTTTATAGTTTGCAAAACCTTTTTTTAAATAAAGAATCATAGACTTAAAGGTGGAAGGGATCTTAGGGGCCATCAAACAACCCCACCTCTTATTTTATAAATAAGGAAACTGAGGCAGCAGGAAGTTAAAAAAATTTGCCTAGAGTCACACAGTGAGTATTTGAGGTGAAATTCAAACAAATTTATTCCTGGATCCAAGGACAATGACTTTTTTAGTATATCACACTATCTCTGAGTTATTATCCCCAATATTTCCACTCACAGATGCCTGGGTGGCCCTCCTGTAGTGGGTACAGATGTGGCTAAAAATTACATAGTCAGAGCAGGCATAGAAGGCATATGCTCTAAAGTGCTGAACACAATGCTCACATTGTAAAGATCATAGATTCATTTCAGAATCTTGAGTTAATACAAAACTTGCAGTACTGGAAGTAGTGAGGGATTCTGAACAATGTAGATGGTCTCTCTGGCTGTTCTGCAAAGGGAACCACTAGGGACTGGATTCACTTGCCTCCTTTCCCAGACTCTCCTGATCTATAATCACTTCATGAGCTTGCTTCTCTCTAGGATTACTTACTATAGTCACATCATGAGAAATTGCAGAACTTGGGCAATCTCTTTTCCTCTGATCATCATATTGCTTATTTTCTCCATTATCTAAAATCTTTGGGGCTTTGTCCTCTCCTACAGTCATTCTAGAGAGCCAAATTTGGTCCTCCCTTCTTATCTTCTATCCTTTTAGTCATAGTAGGAAGAATAAGAAGAGGTGTTATAGTATTTATCAGGAGCTGACAACACTGGTCTAAATATTGATTGTTATTACCTTCATAGGTCCATGAAGTAGAACTGGATAAGCTTGAGACAAAAATAGAAGAATAGCTTCAGAGAAAGTAGTGCTTGGTTTCATTTCTACCTTTAATTATGTTTTGGCTTGAGTCTACTCAATCCCCAGTTGCTGACTTAGTTATAAAGCTACATCCATATATGTATGTATGCATACATATAAAGCTACATACATTTAGTTTGTAATGTTCAGAAACATTGAGGCTTTCAGGGAATACTAAACTGAAGTAGGGTAGGGAAGAAGCTCAGCTGATCTATTTTTGTCATATCAATAATCTACTATTGTTGTATGGCTGTGAGTAATGGAACTCAAAATCTCTCCCCAAATTGAAATTTATACCACCAACTAAAGGGCAATGGAGATGTGCTAGTAATCATGAGTAGACCACAATATATTCAAATTAAGAGGCAGTATAGTGCACTGGAAAGAATACTAGCTTTGGAGTCAGATCCTAGCTCAGATATTTACTACTTGCATGATGTAGGGTGACTTGAATATCACTCAATCTCTCTGGGTCTCAATTTCCCCTCTCTGTAATGTGAAAGGATTGGATTCCCTGACTTTTAAAAGTTTCTTTTACCTCAACATACCTCTGATGTTATAAGGAATTATGAAGAGGAAGTTGCAAAAAGGATGTCATTGAGAAAAGTAGGAGCAAAAAACAAGATGGCCTGGTCAAATGGTAAGATTGGATAATAATTGATGGGCGATCTGTGAACCTTACTGGAAGATTTGAAATAAATCAAGATGAAATAAGAAGATAAGCCAAAAAGGTAAGCTGAAATAAGGAATGGACCTACCATGTGGGGTGAGTTCTCTGTTGTGAATCTATGGGGAACATGAACAAAAGCTACACAGGATGGACAGGGATAGATTGGCATTTGAATTGCTGGAGAGAATATTCACATCAATAAGATCCCACATTCATTTCAGATTCTTAGTTAAGCCAAAACTAAAAGAGAACAGAAGGAATCACTAATGTCATTAGAAAAATGGAAATTGAAACCACAATTGGATGAGTTCCATGTGCCATGATCATGTATGCAGAAGATTCTTCACTTCAACTCAACAAGCATTTATTAAATAGATATTATGTGCCAGGTACTGAGATAAGTGCGAGGGTTACAAAACAAAAACAAGATGGTTTTTGCTCTCAAATTCTTATATTCAATAAGAAGCCTTTCCCCCACTCTTTTAGACTCTTTTAGTCTTTTCCTCATTAAAACCCCTCATCTTTTTAGTACATTAACTCCCACCCACTAGTTATTGTCTCTACACTTAATCTCCACCCCCTCCTGATAGCACCATCTGCTTCCTTTTTATGTCAGGGAGTCTGGGCAACATCCTGTTCTTCATGATGAGCATTCCCTCCTTCCCCTTCCCCCACCACAATTTTCTCAGTCTTCAAAAAGAAGATCCTGCCGAGGCAATGTATTAGGACTAGTGATGCCAACAAATTACAGGTTGGGAAGGAAGCTAATGAGGCCGGCTGCATGTAGGAGCTGACACATGGCATGTGTTCAGAGGGCTTGGCTCAAGTGAGCACTATTAGGACAGCCCTTTTTTTCTGAGCTCAAAGCTTACAGAAATGATTTTGAAAAGCAGAAGAAATGGAGAGCAGATGGTTTGGGGGATTAGTAATAGGCAAGGACATCTTTCATCTGCAGGGCACTAGTTCAAATCCATCCAGAGCTGGCACTATTTGGTGACTACAACAGAGCGGTCAGTCTGTGTGAAATGAGTTTCTGTGGTCTTGGGCAATGTCTGAGGTCAGAAGCGACCACATCATTAAAAAGTCACTTTTGTTACCCCTGAATCAAGCTGAGTATAGAAGACAGTAAGCTACTTGCTGGTCTCCCCTGAGGTAAATTTGTTCTTAAAATGTTGGAGTCTGTGGCAAACCTTTGTGAGGACTTAATTCACCATTTTGGGGATTCAGTGCTGGGAAAAGGAAAATTAAGCAGGGAACTCAAATATAGCTATGGAAACATTAATATAAGAATGGGACCAAGAGGCCCAGAAATTGTATGATGTTCCTTCAATCTTTTTACTATCACCATGGCCAAATTGTTAGAAGTGATGCTAATAGGTGGAGCCAAGGTGGCAGAGATCAGACACCAGTCTCTGTAACCTCCTCTAACCTTCCCTCAAACCAATAGCAGATGAAGCCTTTAGACTAGTTTTGAAGTCAAAGAATCAATAATATCTGGAATACAACACATTTCTAGAAGAAGAAATCCTGGAACAACTTCAAAACAGGTCTGTGTCATTTGGGCAGAGGGGTGGTATGTCGAACCCAGACTACAGCACAGGGAGACTGAGGCAGGGAGCTAGAGCAGGAGTCAGAGAGTTTTGGCTTCCACATACCTGGGAGCCTTCTATGGGTCTCTTGGGCCAATCTGTCCTTATTGTAAGCAGGTGGTTTGGCAGGTCTGCCTTTTTTTGGGGGGGGGTAGATTGTGAACCACTGAAACCCTGAAAAGCGCAGGACCTAGCTGCCATTACACAGCACCCTAAAACAATCAATCAATCAGCAGAACTAACCAACACCTGAAATAACTCAATCAGCAGAACTGCCCCAGGGCAAATTAAAGCATCTGTCCCTCCTTTCCCTTGAACAGACTTTACACACTTAAAAAAATGAATAAAAAACCAAAAAGAACTCTCACTATAGACAGCTTTTATGGAGAGAGGGAACAACAAACCTCAAATCCTGAGGTCCTTAAAGGTAAAGCAACACCAGAAAAAAGCCCCAAAGAGAGACATAAGCTGAACCCCACACAAGGCTTTCTTTGAAGATTGCATAAAAAATCTTAAAAGAGAGTTAGAAGAAATATGGGGAAACGAAATGAGATCATTGAAAAAAAAATGAAAAAAATGGAAAAAGAATGCAATAAACAAAAAATGTAATTGGCCAATTGCAAAAGGAGCTAAAAACAGTGTCTGAAGAAAATAAAACATTAAAAATTAGAATTGAACAAATGAAGTGAATGACTCAACAAGACTTCAAGAATCAGTCAAACAAAAACAAAAAAATGAAAAAACAGAAGAAAATATGAAATAGCTCCTAAGAAAAACAACTGACCAGGAAAATAGATCTAGGAGAAACAATCTAAGGATTTCAGGGCTTCCTGAAAGCCATGATGAAAAAAAGAACCTAGACATCATCTTACAGGAAATCATAAAAGAAAACTGCCCTGATATTTTAGAATCAGAAGAAAAAATAACTATGGAAACAATCCACCAATCACCTCCTGAAATAAACCCCAAAATTAAATCCCCAAGGAATATCGTGGCTAAATTTCAGAACTATCATACTAAGGAAAAGATATTGCAAGCAGCCAGAAAGAAAAAGTTAAATACTGAGGAGCCACAATAAGGATCACCCAGGACCTAGCAGTTTCCACCTTAAAGGATCGAAGGGCCTAGAATCTGATATTTGGAAAAGCAAAGAAACAGGGATAACAGCCAAGAATAAGCTATCCAGCTAAAATGAGCATTATCTTTCAGGAGAGAAGATGGATATTCAATGATATAGGTGAATTTCACCTATTTCTAATGAAAAGACCAGAACTGAACAAAAAATTTGATCTCCAAGCACAGAACTCAAGAGAAACATAAAAAGGTAAAAAGAAAAAAAAAACTCTTGCGAACTATATTTTCTGTTAGGGATATACTTAGAGAAGGAGAGTTGATTTTATTGTGATGTTATGACTATTATGATGTTATGATTATGAATATGATTATTATGACAATATGAAAAAGAAATTAGAGATAGAAAAGGGATAATACTGAAAGAATAGGGAAAGGGAGGTAAAATAAGGGAGGCAAAATAAAATAGAGGCAAAGAAAACCTATTATAATTGAGGGAAAGAAGGGAGGGGGATGAGCATTGTGTTAAATCTTAATCTCATAAGATTTGGCTCTGAGAGAATAATAGACGAATTTGGTATCACAAAGAAACTTGTCCTGCCTTATAAGGAAATAGGAGGAAAAGGGGGAAAAAGAGAAAGACTAATAGAAGGGAAAACTGAAGAATTATGGGATAGGTATTAAAAAATGGGGTGGGGCTCCAAAGAGGAAGGATTGCTTGAGGGAGGTGATTATCAAAAGCAAAATACTAGGGAGAAGGGAAGGGGGATAGGAAGGAGAAAAGCATAACCTAGGGTAAATAAGATGGCAGGAAATACAGAATTAATTATTTTAACTGTGAATGTGAATGGAATGAACTCTCCCATAAAGCAGAAGCGGATAGCAGACTGGATTAAATGCCAGAATCCAACAATATGCTGTTTGAAAGAAACACATTTAAAACATAATAATATAGACAGAGTGAAGGTAAAGGGCTGGAGCAGAATCTATTATGCTTCAGGTGAACAAAAAAGTAGGGGTAGTAATCCTAATCTCAGATCAAGTAAAAACAAAGATAGATCTAATTAAAAGAGACAAGGAAGGAAACTATATCTTACTAAAGGGTACCATAGATGATGAAGCAATATCAATGCTAAACATATATGCACCAAGTAGTATAGCATAGAAATACCTAGAGGAAAAGTTTAGAGAGATGCAAGAGGAAATAGATAGCAAAACTATAATAATGTGGGATCTCAACCTTGCTCTCTCAGAACTAGATAAATCGAACCACAAAATTAATAAGAAAGAAGTTAAGGAGGTAAACAAAATGTTAGAAAAGTTAGGTATGATAGATCTTTGGAGGAAATTAAATGGAGACAGAAAGTAATTTACTTTTTCTCAGCAGTTCATAGAACTTATATAAAAATTAACCATGTGTTAGGACCTAAAAACCTCAAAATCAAGTACAGGAAGACAAATAATAAATACATCTTCCTCAGATCATGATGCAATAAAAATCACATGCAATATAAGGCCATGAGAAAATAGTCCAAAAAGCAATTGGAAACTAAATAATCTAATCCTAAAGAATGAATGGGTGAAAGAGCAAATTGCAGACACAATTACTAATTTCATCCAAGAGAATGACAATAATGAGACAACATACCAAAATTTGTGGGATGCAGCCAAAGTGGTAATAAGGGGAAATTTTATATCTCTAGATGCTTATTTGCATAAAATATAGAAAGAGAAAATCAATGAATTGGGTTTGCAACTAAAAAAGCTAGAAAAAGAACAAATTAAAACCCCTCTCAAATACCAAACTTGAAATCCTAAAAATAAAAGGAGAGATTAATAAAATTGAAAGTAAAAAAACTATTGAATTAATAAATAAAACCAAAAGTTGGTTTTATGAAAAACCAACAAAATAGATAAACCTCTAGTTAATTTGATTAGAAAAAGGAAAGAGGAAAATCTAATTGTTAGTCTCCAAAATGAAAAGGGAGATCTTTCCACCAATGAAGAGGAAATTAGAACAATAACTAGGAGTTACTTTGCCCAACTTTATGCCAATAAATTTGATAACCTAAGTGAAATGGAGGAATATCTACAAAAATATAGATTGCCCAGATTAACAGAAGAGGAAATAAATTACTTAAATAGTCCCATTTTAGAAAAAAGAAATAGAACAAGTCATTAATCAACTCCCTAAAAAAATCCCCAGGACCAGATGGATTTTCATGTGAATTGTACAAAACATTTAAAGAACAATTAACTCCAATACTATATAAACTATTTGAAAAAATTGGGAATGAAGGACTCCTACCAAATTCCTTTTATAACACAGACATGGTAGTGATACCTAAACTAGGTAGAACAAAAACAGAGAAAGAAAATTATAGACCAATCTTAATGAATATTGATGCAAAAATCTTAAATAAAATATTAGCAAAGAGATTACAGAAAATCATCCCCAGAATAATACACATGACCAAGTAGGATTTATACCAGGAATGCAGGAATGGTTCACTATTAGAAAGACTATTAGCATAATTCACAATATCAATAACCAAATTAACAAAAAAACATTATCTTAATAGATGCAGAAAAAGCATTTGATAAAATTGAACATTCATTCCAATTAAAAACACTAACAAATATAGGAATAAATGGACTTTTCCTTAAAATAGTCAGTAGCAACTATTTAAAACCATCAGGTAGCATCCTATGTATTGGTGATAAACTGCAACCATTCCCAATAAGATCAGGGGTGAAACAAGGTTGCCCACTATCACCATTACTGTTCAATATTGTATTAGAAATGCTAACTTTGGCAATAAGACAAGAAAAAGAGATTAAAAGAATTAGAGTAGGTCATGAGGAAACCAAATTATCACTCTTTGCAGATGACATGATGGTATACTTAGGGAACTCTAGAAACTCGACTAAAAATTATTAGAAACAATTCACAACTTTAGCAAAGTTGCAGGATACAAAATAAATCCACAGAAATCATCAGCATTTTTATATATCACTAACAAAATCCAACAGCAAGAGATACAAAGAGAAATTCCATTTAAAATAACTGTCAATAGTATAAAATATTTGGGAATATATCTACCAAGGGAAAGTCAGTATCTATATGAGCAAAACTACAAAATGCTATCCACACAAATGAAGTCAAATCTAAAGAACTGGAAAAATATCAAGTGCTCCTGGATAGGTCAAGCAAATATAATAAAGATGACAATACTACCTAAATTAATCTATTTATTTAGTGCTATACCAATGAAACTCCCAAGAAATTATTTTACTGACCTAGAAA
>JAJPUD010008834.1:13181-82754 GCA_023553655.1 Myrmecobius fasciatus | reverse complement strand
CAAAGGTCACATTAATGCAACTGGAATTCCAATCATATACCTAATCCAATTTCTGCATATCATTTAGAGTCTGAATTTTGTCCTTCCTAATGCTTAATTTCTCTGGTTGTACTGATTCTGATTTTACTTTACATCCTAGGTAACTATATAATAGCTCCATTTGAACCTTCTCTTCGGCAATGACAAGTCCTGATTTTTGCATCTTGATCCTTGTGTTTACCAATATTTCTTCCAGCTTTTGTTTGACTGAATGTGCACACAATGTCACTCATATAATGGATAATGTATGCCTCAGGGTATGTTTTTCTTCTGGGTTCCAAAACTCACATAATTTTGATACATTGTGGGACTATTTTTCATCCTTTGTGGTAACATGATCCATATATAACTTTCATGAGCCTTTAAATTTTCTGATGGTAAGGAAAAGGAAAAATATTGTATATCATCTGGATGTAATTTTATGGCATAAAAACAATCTTTTAGGACTATAATCCATAATGCTAGTGTTTTGGTTCCATTGTTGGAGTCCTGGTTGTAGAGCTCTCATGTCTTCCATGACCTCATTTACTTTAAGTCTGTTAACATTTTTCATTTCCCTGACTTCTTTTTTATAACAACTATTGGAGAATTATATGGACTATTTGTTTTACTAGGTGTCCTGTCTGTAATTGTTCTAGTATTATTTCTCTAAGGGTGATTAAGTTCTCTTTATTTAGGAGCCACTGTTCAACCTAAATGGGTTCAGTGTTTTTCCAATTTATTTTATCAGCATGCATTTTTGATAGCCCTTCAACAGTGACCCTCCATCAAAAATTTGTTTGTATGCTGACTTTCATATCTTGTAAGATGTCCCTTTCCCATAATGCCATAGGGAAGGAGTTTAATTTATAAGATTGAAAATACCTTGTTCTGTTTTCTATTCTCCAATGTAGTTTTCTCTTGCTCTTTCCCGGACTATTTATTTTCCCTACTTCTTGCATGTTGATACCACCCTCCTCTGCTTCCTATGACCTACACCATTGAGCACTTTTATAACTGACTTATCAGTTATAAACTCCAGTGTCTATTAATACCTGATATAATATCCTTCTACCTCAATAGTCATTATGGGTCTATCCTCTATTATTTCTTGAACCCAGTATATTTCTTTTGAATCTTTGTATCCTAATAGTATTAATAGTCTTAAAATCTTATCTCTAGGGATGATGTAAAAAGGTTGTAGTACTATATTAAATATTCTTATCTTAAATTTTCCTTCTGATATTTCATTAATTATGGGCTCTATTATAATTTTTGTGAATTGTGCTTCCTCTGTGAGTGTTATTACTTTATTTTTTCACTTTTCTGCAAATTTTTTCCTGCACTTTAAATATTACTTCTCTATTACTTTCTAGTGGTATTATTTCTTATTATTCTGTGCTAAAGGGAATATTTACTACTCTTATTTTATTCATACTGCCCTTTTCCATGGTGCCTTTTGCTATTTCCCCTTTTCTTTGTTTTAGTTGAAAGTATACAAAGGTGTTCTTGGCTCCCTGCTGTGTAATTTGTACTGCTCTGGTTATTTGGGAGGGATCTGGAGCTGGGATCCAAACAAAATTTCCCTGATTATGTCAGCATTCTAAAGCCCAATGGAACCCTTGGATTTTTGAATAAAAATGGTCTAGATTGCTTACCCTTCTTATTTCTGTATTGTTTCTTATAATGACCTGGAAGGCCACATTGGAAACAATTTCCCTTAGGCTCTTGGGCCTTTGGAAATTGTTTGGATTTTCTGGTGTCATTCATGACAGGTGCATTAAACAGGACAGTACTCACTTCCATACTTTTATGAATTAAATCCTCAATGCTAGCATCCTTTGGAAGTATAGAAAAAATCTCTTTTATAATCTATGGTGCAATTTTCCAAAGCCAATTGTTTAAGTAAAAGATCTGATACTAATCCTCCACCTATGGTCCTATCAATGGACAGTTCTAATTTTAATACAAAATCTGCAAGGCTCTCCTGAAATCCTTGTGTTATCTTTACAAAGGATTGCTTTTGGTCTTTTGGTGCTATTATTTATTTCCATGCTCTTTCTGAGTATACTTGAAGCATGTATCCTAAATGTCTTTGGGGATTAGCATTGTTTTTTATTCCTGCCAACTGATCATTAAAGTGCTTCTCTCACTCCCTAGGTCATTATGTTATTCATAGCTTGCTCATGGCACTTGTTCACAAATTCTGCCAGCCATTGGAGATTCTCTTCTGGTGACAGACATAGCTTTGCTAACTGTCTCGAATCATATTGTTAATACTTTGGAGGCCGGATGTTTAAGAAGAGACAGAACATAAGGCGATGTTGAGCCATATTCAGTAGTAACTTTCTCTAGTTCTTTGACAATACCTAAATTCAAAGCTTCAAATGACCTATTTTGTTGTCTTTCTATGACTACTAGACAACATAAAGGGCTGTTTTTAAATTCAGAAAGATCTTCTCCCTGCTCTTTCACTCTGAAAATTTTTTTGGATTGGTGTGAAGCTTTCTAACTCTAAGTCTTTTGAGCTGCTTCCTCTATTGCTCCACTAGGTGGTGCAAG
Organism: Myrmecobius fasciatus; assembly: GCA_023553655.1. NCBI lineage: Eukaryota > Metazoa > Chordata > Mammalia > Dasyuromorphia > Myrmecobiidae > Myrmecobius > Myrmecobius fasciatus. Next base: position 80,174 of record JAJPUD010008834.1, on the reverse strand, counting down.
ACTATGAAAGCTAGGAAACGATGGAATGATAGGATGAAGCAAAACCACGGGTGGACTAGGCCATTCTTCCTCTTTCTGGGTCTGCTTACTTTCTGTCTTATCTATTTGAATGAAATTTTCTAACTTCCTGCAATTCTTCTGGCTCAGTTAAACATACTTTTGTAATCTTGTAAAGTGAAAACATTTCTACCAGAAATGGCTCTAGTCCTACCTCAGAACAATATGCAGTCATTTGTTCGCCTACTATTTTTCAATCTACTAAAGTTATTTGTCCTTTTCTTGGGAACCATGATGAGCATGCATAAACTGTTTCTTAAAATTTCCCTACATCCTTTTTGTGTATTTCTAAACCCTTTTCTTTATCCAATTTCTTTAAAAGTTTTATGTCCTGATCAGGGTTTCGGAGTTCTTTATTGAAATCTCTTTCCCCATGTTACACCTGATTCTATGCTTGGACCTGTGGGCAAAACTGTGCCAAAGATTGGCTTCTCCTCAAGCCTTCTCCTTGCCGTGATTCTGACGCCTTCCAGGGAGTTTGTCGGAAACCTTCAAGGAGATTTCTTCATCCAAAGAAATACTTTAGCAGCTGGTTTTCATCATGTCTCTGTGCAGGGTGCCACTTGCTGCTGCAGCACAGCCTCCATAACTCAACAACCTGGCTCAGAAGAGAATGAGTAGACATGAACAGGTGGGGGGTGCAATAAGCAGAGCCAGTTTATTGTTAGAGCATATCAACTTTTATAACCTCAAACTGCATTATTAGGATATGAGAAAAAACAGACTTGGTCAATGTCCTCATATCCACGTGTTTGTGGCAAGTTTTGTGTTACCTTGAAATAAAACCTTGAAGCCAAGGATTTGTGCAATAATTTCAGGAATGTATGAAAAGTCAGTGGAAAGCTATGTTCCAGGAGATATGTGAGCTCAGCAAAAGTCTTTTGATCCAGTACTGAACTCCTGAGCTCTCAACAATAGACCATGGACACAAGTACAATTGCTTTATCTTTGGCCCATGATTTCTATTTGGGGGAGGTCTGAGAAGTTGTGGGGATTGGAGAAAATGTATAGTCTGCCATTTTGTTTCTTATGTGACACAGAAGTCCTCAAGTCTTTTGGAGTGATTATTATACTGATAATCAGAGTTCTGAAGTCTTTCAAAATTGGGTTCCTTTACATTATTGCGGTTATCATGAATATTGTTCTGGTTCTACTCACTACAGTCTGCATCATTTACATGATTTTTTTCAAGTTTTTCTTAATCTTTTTTTTTTTTTCTCCATTTCTTATGGCACAAACACACTCCATTACAATTGTGTACAATTATCCAGCTCTTTCCTACTTGGGCGGGGACCATTTTGATGAAACTTTGTTGTTACAATAAAGTGCTCCTATAAGCATTTTTTTAGTACATATATTTTTCATCTATCTTTTTTTTTTTTTTTTTTAGGGAGTATGCCTAATAGTAGCATTGGTGAGGTCTTGGGTAACTAGGTGGATTGGCAGAGAAAGCCAACTGATAAGTACTGATAAGATTACTCTCTGAGGCAAGTAGGGAAGAGTACTGATAGGGATTAGCTCAACCATATAGTCCCACTCCTTTGGAGGTCTTGAGTAGCCCCATCTTACTGTATTCAAATAGATTTCAAAAAGTTAAATTTTCCCCCATAAATCTACCAATGGCCCACATTATCTTTGCTGAAGCCCTTTTGGGTTAACTCACTATAGTATTATGCCTTGTGACCTCTTTCCTTCCATCCCCTCCCCCATGTCTCATGGTATCTTTTTCCTCTTTATAGCTAACTTTTTTAGGGTGCTAATGGCATATTTCTGTATTCCCTTTCTCCTAGTTAATTGTGAGTTCCACTAGGGAACTTGGCTTTTCCATTGTTAACTATATGTTCTTCCAAATCTATTTTATATTTACCATTCCTGGTGTCTACTATCTCTTCATTTTGTCTGTAACCTCTTTTCATAAATAAACCTACCTTTTGCTGAAAAGGCACCTTGAGTTCTTCACATGACTAAACCCCAGCATTTGGTACCAGTTGTTCTCCTCAATCCACCATTTGGTGCTATATCTCAAACACATCAGCATTATTGGATCAAAGAGTTTGTACAGTTTCATAACCTTTTGAGTATAGTTCCAATGTGTTTTTGAAAATGATCAGACTAATACAGTATTCTACCAACAATGTAGTAGTGTACCTCTATTTCCAGAACTCTTCCAATTGCCATTTTAATCTCTTGTTATCTGTGTCAATCTGGTGTGAAGCATTTTCTTTTTCCATATGGTTGTGGATAACCTACATTTCTTTATTTGAAAACTTTTCTTTTACCAATTGTCTATCAGGGAATGGTACTTGTTCTTTTATATATTTTTATCACTATGTCTTAGATAATAAATTTTATCAGAAATGTTTGTTGCTAAATAAGTTATGATATATGAAGGTAATGGAATACTATTGTTTTATAAGAAATGATGACCAAGCTGGTTTCAGAAAAGCTTAGAAAGACTTACATGAACTGATGCTGAGTGAAGTGATAGCCTTAGCTCTTCTCAGCAGTTCAGTGATCCAAAGCAATTTCAATAAACTTTGGATGAGAAATGCCATCCACATCCAGAGAGAGAACTATGGAGACTGAATATGTGAATTGAAACATACTATTTTCACCTTTTTTTTCTTATGATTTTTTCCATTTGTTCTATTTTTCTTTCCCAACATGACTCACATGGAAATATGTTGAAAATTACACATACATGGGGCAGCTAGGTGGTGCAGTGGATAGAGCACCAGCCCTGAAGTCAGGAGGACCTGAGTTCAAATCTAGTCTCAGACACTTAACATTCCCTAGCTGTGTGACGCTGGGCAAGTCACAAAAATAAAAACAATAAAATTACACATATAACCTATATCAGATTGCTTGCTAGCAAGGGGGAAAAATTAAAAAATTGGAACTCAAAAGCTTACAAAAATGAAAGTTGAAAGCCATCTTTTCATGTAACTGGAAAAATAATGTATTATTAAAATTTAAAATGTTTGCCACTAAAAATTTTCCCAATTAACTGCCTACTAATTCTAATTACATTGTTTTTTTTTTTCATATGAAAGTTTTTCAATTTTATATAAATAACACTGCCCATTTTCTGGAATAATTTCTATCCTAATGAATTCTTCTACTAGTCTTAATTGTGAGGCAGTTCCTTATCTTCTTACTTTTCTATGGCATTTTTTTTTTAAGTAATGTATCCATTTAGAATTTGACATGTGGTGTGAGACAGATTACTTTTGTTTTCCTAGGTTGGTTTGTTTTTTCATATAAAGAATTCTTACCCTAGTAGTTGATGCCCTTATGTTTGTAAGAGACTAAGAGACTAATTTTCGATGTTCAGTTATTTGGGGTTTCTGGCTACCTAATTATTTCCATTTATCTAGTTTTCTATTTTTTAACCAGTAAAAAGTAGTTGTCTAGGCCCTGAAGTCAGGAGGACCTGAGTTCAAATGTGGTCTCAGACACTTCCTAGCTGTGTGACCCTGGGCAAGTCACTTAACCCCAATTGCCTCAGCAAAAAGGAAAAAAAAAAAGTAGTTATCTAGACTATTGATTTAGTCAGTTAACAAGGATTTAGGCATTGTGGTGTTTTGGATACAAAGAAATGCCAAAATAGTTCTTTCCCCCAAAGAGTTTACAATAAAATGGGGGAGATGGCTTGTAAATAGGAAGATAAAACATACAAGTCGATTGAAGGTAATCTTAGATGGAAAGGCACTAGCAGTTGTGGGGTACTAAGAAGACTTCCTAAAAAAAAAAAAAACAGTGTTTGAACCAAGTCAATGTAGCAAGATATCCAAGACATGGATTTAACAAGGGAAGAGTTCCAAGCATGGAGGACAATCAATGTAAAGGTGTCGAACTGGGAGTGTCACATCTGAGAAAAAGCATGTAATTTAGTGTAGTTAGATCATTGAACATTTGAAAAGAAGTAAAGTAAGACTAGAAAGATAGAAGGGGACTGCTTATAAAGAGCTTTAAATGTCAAAGAAGGATTTATATTTGATCCCACTGGTAACAAAGTGCCATTTTAGTTTACTAACTAGGGGCATGACATAGTCAGATATATGCTTTATAAATATCATTTTAGCAGTTAAACAGAAGACAGATCAGAAGAGAGAGAAACCAATTAGAATGCTGTTGCAGTAATCCAAGAAAGAAGTCATCAGGATCTGAACTATTTTCTGTAAGTGAAGGGAAGGGGACATATACAAGAGGTGTTATGTCATAGGGAAGAAACAGAAGATTTAGCTATGGATTGGACATAGGGAGTAAAAATGAGAGATCACCAAGACTGTGAACCCAAATGACTGGGAGGATGGTGGTGCTCTTATTAATAACAGTAGGGAGAGTATGGGTAAAATGAGTTGTTTTGGACATAGTGAGAAAGCCAATTTGGCATATCTGAAGACAATTAGTGATGTGGAATTATATACAGTAGAGTGATTAGGATTTTATATACCAATCTGGTATTTGAATGCCAAGTGTATTTGCCAAAAAGACTATTTTATGGAGATCTCTCACAGGTCAAGAACTCACATAGTGGTCAGAAAAAGCAATACAAGTATCTCCCAAGGTATCTCTTAAGAACTTTGGAATTGATTACATGGCATGGGAGATACAGGCACAGACCATCCAGCATGACATGCTCTCATTAAAGAAGGTTAATATTGTGGGTATACTGACATTTTATTAGTTTTCAATTAATTTTTTGACTTAGTCTCTAGGGATCTCTTAAGCAAGCAATCATGTGATCTCCCAAATAGCCATATTCCTGTTTTTGGCCAAGCAGTGACAACTGATATTCCCGTTTTATTCCTGATTTCATTGGAAAGGCTTCTAGTGTTTTTCTACCAGAGATGTTAGTTTTTGGTTTTAGATGGCTTACCATATTAAGAAAATTCTGTTTACTTTATGATCCTCTTTCTCAATGTCTTTAACATGTGCTGTATTTTGCCAAAACTCTTTTCTGTATTTGATATAATCGAGGGATTTTTGACTTTTGGTTATTAACAATCTATTATTAAACTAGTTCTGAATTCTTTGTATAAATCCATTCTGATCTTTTGACTATATGGTATTTTTGCTAATATTTCATCTAATACTAATTATAGATATTAATAGGGTTTTTTTTCTGCCTAATTTCCCATTGGTTTGTGTATCTGGGCCATATTTCTCTCTTTAGTTTGGTAAAACTCTTGGTATTTTTTCATCTTTTAAAAGTAAACTGTTTATTGCATTTAATTGGTTTTTGAGTATTTGATAGAATATGCACAAAAATCCATCTGGACTAGTTTTTTCCCTTAGGATTTATGACTGGTTTAAGTTCTTAATCTTAAATTGCATCATTTTATAAATGTTCATAGTAAAGATGAGGAAGCCAAGGCATAGAGAGTGACTTATTCAGGATTCTACTGCTGGTGTCTGAAACAGGTTTCAAACCCATCTAAATCCATTGTTTTCTTATATCATGTTCTTTCATCTTCATCCACTTATCAGCTTTGTTCATAAATAATAGGAATACTAAAAATAACTATTTTCTTCATCTGGTGAATTTTTAAAATGTACTTTGATTTTTATCAAATTAGCTAATGATTTATGTATTTTGTTAGTTTAAAAAAACATTTCCTAGCTTTATTATCTTATGTAAAAATTATCTTCTCTCTGGTTTTCAGAGTTGTTATTTTGATATTTGTATTTGGAGGAAGGAGGAGTAAAGGGCTTCTAGCTTTCAAAGTCATCATTTTTTTGATAAAATTATTTGTATATTTGGCTATTGGACTCAATTCTTTAAGAGTATATTATTCAGTTTTAAGTTTGAATTTTCTTAAAATTCTTCTAGTAGACTATATAATTGAATTACATCAACAACAAATTTTTCTTGTTTTCTGCATTATAGATTTTTCATACCCTTGCAGTCAAATTTTGTAGAGGTGGTAGATAAAGCTAGGAAATATGTATACTTTACAATTTCTCTTCATTAATTGCCTACGGTTTATTATGTCCAACCTGTCTAAAAGCTGACCATATCAAATTTTTAAAAAATGATTAAGACAAGTTCTCAAAGGCATATGCAAAAGTTCAGAACAATTATTGTAGTGTTTCTCTTTACGGTTTCATTTTTTTTTTTAAGTTTTTAAATACTTTGTTACTTGATGCTGTTATATTCAGAATTGATGACTTTAAGATTACTCTCTCTCTCTTTTAACTATAATTGTTATTGTTACCATGTCTGACGTTATGATTTCCACCTGTTTTTTTTTTCAATTCACCTGAAGCATAATAGTCTACACTATCCTATCACTTTAACTGTATGTAGATTTTTATCCCAGCATAGTTGTAAGCACTAAATTAAGATCTTAAATTGACGCCCAGTTTCTCTTCTAATGCTTCTTGTTTGCTTATAAGCACCCCTCTTTAATCTGTAAGAATCTATTACCCATTTATCCAAGTTTGTTCCTGGAATGCTCAATCACAAGTTATCAAGAAGAAAGGCTCCAAACCCCTTTCCTTAAAAGTTTTAAATGAGGTACAGCTAGGAGACACTGAGAGTTTAAAACACTCAGGGTTGTGGGCTGTTTTTTTTTTTTTTTTTTGAGAACAAACGTGCAACTCTTTTCCAAGAGGAAGGAGTTCTGCGCTTTGACAAGAAAGCACTCAGTTGTCCTCCAAGGAATAAGTAAAATGAACAAGAACACTAGAGCTACCAGTGAAAAAATAATTCTTCTGATCTAATGATCAGAAGAAAAGCAGAACAGCAATAGTGGGTAATGACTCAGTACTTAGGTATATTGGAGCAGCTGTATGTTAACTTGATAAGAACCAAAGAACATTAGAATCTTCCCCATTTCATATACCTAAGACATAAAAGACTACCTGAGATATTTACTATCTACTTTAGGTGAACTGCAGAGGCACAAATAATACTAGCAGAAGGAACCTAGACAGCAATTCCAATTATGAAGTCTTTAGCAAGAAACTAGAGAGATCAGGGGCAGATGAGGGGCAGCTAGGTGGCGCAGTGGATAGAGCACCAGCCCTGAAGTCAGGAGGACCAGAGTTCAAATATGGTCTCACACACTTAACATTCCCTAGCTGTGTGACCCTGGGCAAGTCACTTAACCCCAATTGCCTCAGGGAAAAAAAAAAACAAACCCTAGAGAGATCATAAAAGCAGATGATATTTTTCTCTCTGCTCCCTCATTAGAGGCAAGAGATGCAGAAAAGTTACTTAGAAAGTAAACCCTTAGCTAACAAAGATTGTTTGAGGATGGGACTTGAATTTCTAAGCCATAGCTTAAAAGAACAAAAACGAAAAAGCAAGCTACTGGGCAGGGATAGAATACACCTGTCAAAGGATGTTAATATACTTGCCTGAAGTCTTATAATCTCATCAAAATGATTCAAATTAGAAATGGAGAAAACTAAATGTCCATCCCTATTCTAGATATAAAAAGATCAAGCTTAATGAAAGAAAAAGAATGGCAGCTGAGATCTCCAAAAGACCAAAGTTGACAAAATCAGGAATCAAAGGAAAACTTAAATATGCATATTCAAAATTAAGGCAATAGGATGAACTAAAAGGTCCCAACCGAGGAAAGCAAATTTGATTTCATAAATACTAAGACTCAGTAGGACCAAACCCATGACTTGATAATAACTTTGGATGAGAAAAGAAAGAAATAAGATAATTGATATAGTACAGATTGAAGAGCCAATTAAGAAATAAAATGGGAGTTGAAGATATCAATGTAGTTAGTGTACAGAGTTCTAAAAAAGCAACTCAGATATTTTAAAAAGACTATCTACAAAATATAAGATGAATAAAAAAGCATAGTGAAATTTTCCAAGACTGGGGTAGGCCCCCCAAAAAATTAAAAATGAGATTAGGCTATTGAAAAGGCTAATTTTCTTAATCATATTGTTAAAAGAGAATACAAGAGTCAGGACTATTGTTCCAAGGGAATGGGACAACTGAAAAAAGAGAGGCAGAGTTGCTTAATTTTCTGTTGTCTGCCAAAAAAAATTGCTCTAACAAAACGATAAAGGAAACCGATTGGAAAATGATTAGCAAATATGTAGAAAAGGAAAATGTGATCATAAAAAGCCAGCATAGCTTCATCAAAAATAGGTAATATCAGAATAACCTTATATTCTTTTTTTAAAGGGTTTATTAAACTGATGGGGCAGTTTGACTTCCATTATAACAAATACTCTGTTCAAGAATCTCATGCTATTCTTGTGGAAATGAAAACATGGGGTAAATGACAATTGTGCTAGATTTGGACTGATTGGATAACTAGCCTCAGAATCTCAATTTTGAATCTGAAAATTAGAAAGAACCTCAGCAGCCATCTAAAACCAACCCATACTCAATTTTATACACCTGATACATGGTTATCCAACAACTGTTCAAAGACCCATGGAAATTTGCTCTTTGTCAGATTAATTCATGCCACTGTCAAACCATTAGATTCCCCAACCCCCCAAATCAAGTCTCTTTGCAATTTCTACCATCTGCTCCTGTTTTTACCTTTTGAACAGACCTTTAAATACTTGAACAAAGCCATTAGGCTTTCAAGTTCTCTCAAATTGAGGTTAAAAGCAACTCTAGCACCTTTAACCAATAATCTTATGCCTTTGAGTCCATCTCATTTACCACACTTGTTGCTCTTCTCTGACTACTTTCTACCTTATTTTTGTCCTTAAAATGTGGTGCCCTTACTTAAAGTACTCCAAATAAGGTCTCATGAGGGCAGAGTATAGGACTATTGCCTTTTTGTTCCTGGAAGTTAAGCTTCTTAATGCAATCTCAGATTGCATTACTTTTTTGGCTGTCACATCATAGCTTGAAGTTGATCTTGAAGTTCACTAAAACTTTCAGAACTTAAAACTGCTATGTATTACCATTGCTGAACTTGTAAGGTTGATTTTTTTTTTTTTACCCTAAAGGGTAAAACAAGACATCTTTCTACTGAATCAACCAAAGAACAGCCATTAAATTTTCAATGACCCCTTGGAGTAAGATATCCTAAAAAGAATCCCTGGGATAAGTGCTTGGCTAAATGCTACTTAACATTTATTTATTCAACAAATGGTTCTTAAAAGTTGATGCACTGTTGGTGCTAGGGATAAACTCAAAATTATAGTCCTTAGCCTTGGTGAGTTTACCCTCTATTATCAATGACGTGGAGAAGGTATAGATGGCATCCATATCAAATTCATAGATGATATCAATCTGGAAGGGACAGCTAACACATTTGGTGATTGGATCTGAATTTTAAAAGATCTTGACAGATTAGCACAAGAGGCTGAATCTAACAAGGGGTAAATCAAATGTATGCATCTGTATATGTATACATATATTTACATGTATACAAATTTTACACTCGAGAGTGTAGTCACAATTAAAAGATGATCAAAGATAAGTTTAAAATCAGGTGTGTAAGCAAGAGATCTGCAGATTTTAATGGTCTGCAAGCTCACAATAGGCCAACAGTTTGCTATGACAACTAAAACAGTTAACGCTATTGTATACTACAAGACAGACAGAGCTTCCATGAAAAAGGAGGTAACAGTTCCATTGAATTTTGGAGTGCTAGGACTACATCTAGAGTACTATATGAGTTCTAAGTACCATGCTTCAAAAAAAATACACAAACAATATTTTACATTTATATTACATATATAACTGTTGCCTCTGTTTACTGGAACATCTCATTTTGCTGCCTATGCACTATCACCCCTGAGCTACTCCTTGTAGTACAATGTTTAAATTTTGGGTTACATTGAATAGCTACAGAGGCCCTTTCCAATTCTGAATTCTTTGTGGACGAATTCATCTGAAGATAAGCCCATAATCTGCATATTAAGGTTCTCTCTCTGATATGAATTCTGAGGTCAGCAAGGTGTAATGGAAAGAAAACTGGACTTAGGGGCAGCTAGGTGGCGCAGTGGATAGAGCATCAGCCCTGAAGTCAGCAGGACCTGAGTTCAAATCTGGTCTCAGATACTTAACATGTCCTAGCTGTGTGGCCCTGGGCAAGTCACTTAATCCCAATTGCCTCAGAGAAAAAAAAAAAAAAAAGAAAACTGGATTTGGCTCAGATCTTAGTTCCAATCCTTGATCTGCTTTTTACTACCTGAGTGACAGTGAAGAGCTCAGTTTGCTTCCAGCCCATATAACCTATCAGCTATAAAAATCAAGGAATTAGAATACATGATTTCAAGTCGCTTTCTGCTTCAAACCCTCTAATTCTATGATTAAGTACTCGGTAATTTTTTTCACTTTGGGTGAAAACGCTTTCACATTCATTACACCAAATGTTTTTATCTTTCATGAACTCTCAAGATAAATAAAGAATGTCTTGTGATTGAAGTCTTTCAACATTCACTGTATTAAAAGGATTTTCTCCGGTATGAATTCTCTGGTGTACAGCAAGGTGTCCAGTCTTTCTGAAGGCTCTACCACATTCATTACATTTATAGGGTTTCTCTCCAGTATGGATTCTCTGATGTACAGTTAGATGTCCCTTCTGCCTGAAAGCTCTCCCACATTCATTACATTTATAGGATTTCTCTCCAGTATGAATTTTCTGATGTATTGTAAGATAACTTCTCTGGCTGAAAGCTTTCCCACATTCATTACATTTATAAGATTTCTCTCCAGTATGAATTTTATGATGTTTATTAAGGCTTCCCCTCTGGCTAAAGGCTTTCCCACATTCATTACATTTATAGGATTTCTCTCCAGTGTGAATTTTATAATGTTTATTAAGATTTCCTCTGTCAATGAAACCTTTTCCACATTCATCACATTTGAAGGATTTCTCTCCAGTATGAATTTTCTGATGTATATTAAAGCTGCCCCTCTGGCTGAAGGCTTTCCCACATTCATTACATTTATAGGATTTCTCTCCAGTATGCATTGTCTGATGTACAGTAAGATGTCCTTTCTGGCTGAAGGCTTTCCCACAAACATTACATTTATATGATTTCTCTCCAGTATGAATTTTTTGATGAATAGAAAGGTATCCTCTGTCTCTGAAGGCTTTTCCACATTCGTTACATTTATAGGATTTCTCCCCAGTATGATTTCTTTTATGTTTAGTAAGGTTTCCTTTTTGGCTGAAGGCTTTCCCACATTCAGTACACATATATGGTTTTAATCCAGTATGAATTCGTTGATGTACAGTAAGGCTTGAATTGGAGTTGAAGGCTTTTTCACATTCATTACATTTATAGAGTTTCTTTCCAATATGAATTTTCTGATGTCCACTAAGGTATCTGTTCTGTCTTAAGACTTCAATATATTCATTACTATTTACTGTAAGTCTTTTCTTTAATGAAATATAATTACACTGCTTTGGAGTAGAATCCTTGCTTTTACCCCTACTCTTCTGACAAAGGCGACCTGAAAGAAACACAACAATGTCAAAATTACAGTCTTTTTGGACTCTTTATTATAGAAAATCAATCTAGAATGAGTAGAACAAAGACTGGTAACAGGAAACTAAGGCCTCATGTATATAAGAAGAAACTTAACTGTTTAGTACTAAAGGGATTATTTCACAGTACTTAAAGCATCTGGTCATTACAGAATTATTATAGGTAACTTTGGGAAATGCCTACTTTTTCAGAAAAGGAAAATAGGTTGTTTTTGAAAATGACAGGTAGTTAAATCTTAATAGTGACAAAAACAAAATTGAAACAAAACTTTTGTTCAGCTGACTAATTCTGAGTTTTTAAAAAAAGAATGCAATGAAATCCAAAATCCGGGGGGGGGGGGGGATTAAGAAGTCATGCAAAAGTAACATTTTTTTAATATCCATAAAATTTTGAGAAGAGCTAAGGTTTGCTTGAACAACCTTAACCAAAGAGTTTTTGAATAATAAATTTAGTTGATAGGTTGATTTGTGTTACTAAATTGCTTTTTTTTTTTTTTTTGCTGAGGCAATTGGGGTTAAGTGACTTGCCCAGGGTCACACAACTAGGGAATGTAAAATGTCTGAGACCAGAATTGAACTCAGGTCCTCCTGACTTCAGGGCTGGCACTAATTGCTTTTTAAAAATATTTATTTTGGATGTAATGAATTTAAGATGCCAATAGGACACAGAGTTTAAAATGTCTGCTAGCCAGTTGATGATGCAGCCTTAGATCTCAGAAAGCAGACTAGGGCTAAATCAAATGATGTGGAAATAATTCACAAAGATATTTAATTGAATCTACAGGAGTTGAGATCACCAAATTAAAGAATAGAGGAGGGAAAGAGAAAAGGGATCAGTACAGTACTTTGGGGGACAGAGGGATTGACATAATTTGAAGGCCCAGCAAAACAGACTGAAGAGGAGTCATGGAGATAAGGCATCACCCCCACCCTCTCTAGACTTGAGTTATCGGTGATTTCTAAAGGTTTTCTTTTCATCCTTAGATTCTCCTGGAGAAGGTAATATAACAAAACCCTGGAGGAATGAGTATTTAAGAGGGGAGGCTCATCAGTGTCAAATATTACTTTTATATCTTTATCCTTCTAAGTTTAAGGATGAATCAGTTACTCATTAATCATTTAAAAGTATCTATTCTGTGCCAGGCACTATGCTAAGACATGGGAATTCAAAGAGTCAAAAAATAGGCCTTGCTCTCAAGGAGCTTCCAGTCTTATGGGGAGATGACAAGCAGACAAATATGTAAGATTAAATTATTTGCAGGATATACAGAAAATGACTGAAAGAGAGAAGACTATGGGGGGATGGTGGCAAGAGGAGGGGAAAGATAGTGAGGTGTCCAGGATGATTCATAAGTTTCAAGTCTCCTCAACAGTCATAGGAAACATAAGAAGCAGAGGATTTAGGGTAGATAATAAGTTCTGTTTTGGATATATTAAGTATAAGAGGTAAGTAGAAAGGTTGAGGCTGGATAAGTAGATTTGAGAACAATCAGCATCAAGATGGTAATTAGATCCCTGAAGCTGATAAGATCATTAAGTAAAAGAATTTAGAGGGAGAAAAGAAGGCCCAAGACAAAACCCTGAGGGACATCTGTGGTTAAAAGATGTGATGTGGAGGAGGATCCAGCAAAGGAGACAGAGAAAGGGGAATCAGATAGGTAGGAGAACAGGGAGAGAATAAAACCTAGGGAGGAGACAGCTATCAACAGTGTGAAAGTCTGCAGAGATTAAGAAAAATTAGTTTTGAGAAAAGGCTGTTGGTTTTGTAAATAAAGAGATCACTGGTAACCTACAGCAGTTTGGCTACATACAAATAGCATTTATATCCTATCAGCAAGTGGTGCAGCAAGTACATCACAAATATTCTGTCATTTGAGCCTAACAATAACCTTGGGAGGGAGGCGATGTTATCCCCATTTTCCAGTTGAGGAAACTGAAGCAAAGGTGATCTGCCCTGCATCACACAGTCGGTAGATGTCTGAGGCTGGATTTGAACTCGGGCTTTTTTGATTCAGGCTTAGTGCTCTATGCCATATACCACCAGCTGAGAATGCTTGGGAAGTGGTTGTAGAAGGAGACTAATCAGGAGGAGCCTTGCTAAGGAACTCAGGCCTGGGGCCATGAGGCCCCAAACTCTGCTCCCAAACTACTCTCTTTACTCCCTCCACAGCTTCTCAAATTGCTCCTACTTCTTCCCTTGTCCCTTTATACTTTTTCACTTGGTAGAGATGCAGAAGGAAACTTACATTTTAGCCTACAGCCAAAAAGGATTTTTTTGTTTTGTTTTGTTTTGTTTTCCCAGTGGAATAGAGGATAAGGGTGAGAGAAAACAGAATTCTGTCAATTAAAAAGACACTTTAAGAAACAGAGAAGTTGAGGGGTGCTTCAGATATGGAATGTGGCTTGCACCTTCAGAAGTGGTTAGCAGGGGCAGCTCGGGAGTCAGGAGGACCGGAGTTAAAATCCGGCTTTAGACACTTACTAGCTGTGTGACACTGGGCAAGTCACTTAATCCTGACTGCCCCCTCCTCCAAAAAAAAAAAAAAAAAAAAGAGAGAGAGAGAGAAAGAATGAGAGGAGTTACCATTATTAGTTTTGCTTAAATGTTTTACTTTGTTAAAAGAGCTTTGGAGTGGAGATAATATGAAATGTTTGTAATGTAAAAACAGCGTACGTCAATATAAGTTAAAAGAAAAAAGAAAATGCCCAAGGTTGACAAACTACTCAGAAACCCCATGGTTATCTTGTATATTTCCTTACAAAGAATTGGAAATGCTGAACATGGTAAGCCCCGAACAATTCTGTACTTGAAAGATCTATGATTACACTGGTTTTTATTTAAACTGCTTCTTTCATCAGCTAAGGAAACAACCCATCTCTAACTCAAGAGTTCAAGATTTGGTAAGACTAAAACCATTATTCTCATGTTGTAGGTAAGCAGAGATGAGCCTTGTCTATGTAGTCTGGTCCTCAGACAAGGGACCTAGGAATTATCAGAGGCTGTGCTCTGCTGTCAAGTGTCTAGAATTCAGAACCCAATGAGGCAAAAGTGAATACAGCTTCCGCACTAGACACGTCCAAAAATCCTACTGGAGAAGAAGAAAAGTTCAGACATCCAAGAAAGAGAAGCGAGCAGACCACCAAGACAATTCCAAATCCTTGCACCTGCACCTGATGAATATTTTCTTTTTTCTTTTTGCTGAGGCAATTAGGGTTAAGTGACTTGCCCAGGGTCACACAGCTAGAAAATGTTAAGTTTCTGAGACCAGATTTGAACTCAGGACCTCCTGACTTCAGGGCTGGTGCTCTATCCACTGCACCACCTACCTGCCTCCTGATGAATATTTTCTCAAGAGAAGGTGACTATTCTACAACAGCCTTTTGTTCCCTGCCACCAGAGCCAAGCGCAGATTGGGCATTCAGATACTTGAGGTCTGAGGATAACTCGGGAGCTGATATGTACAATTCTGGGAAGGCTTAACCCCCTGAGAGTTTGGGAAAGGTCTCATTTACAAGGCTGCCCTTGAGCTTAGACAGTTCAGAAAGTCCTTTTGGTGAAGGCCAGAGGTAAGGAGACAATGCATTCTACACCTGGAGGTTGACCCGACCCAAAGCCAGGTCAATAAATGGCAGCAGTGGCCAAAGCTCCCAAATCCTAAGGCTCATGTGCTTTGTACCAGGCCACAAACCTGATCTCAAAAACAAATTTTGGACAATAAAATAAGTAAGTTTTAACCTCAAAGAATTTTCTTATTCAAGATATAGCCAAGCGTGATGTTTCTTAGGGCAAGATAATTGTTCTACTGGGGGGTAGGCATAGGCAACCTGGGTTCAAATCATGATTCTGCTACTTCAGAAATGCACACCCTTGCCACAATCACTTTACTTCTCTCTTTCTCTCATAGATCTGGAAAAGCCTTCAGAGGCCATCTAGGCCAACATTTTCATTTCACAAAAGCATAAAGGTGTACCTCTAAGATCAAAGGTTTGAACTAGATGGTTCCAGACCTATCATTTAATTGAAAAGGAGGAAAAGAAAATGATGAATCACTAAGATGGAATTTACATGGGAAAGTCTCAGGTCATTTAGCTCCCCGCCTCCCTAGGAAATATAAGAACAATTTATTTCATCCAGTTTCTGCATCCCCTCCTTTGACTTCTCTGCTACTGCTTGCAGTCACTCTTACCTGCTGGTCTCTTTACTTACTTACCTGGAAACGGCCTTCTTGGAACTCTTCTCCCAAGCATCCATTGTACACCTCCTCTTTCTAACTTGGAGATCACTTTTGGCTTGGAAATTTGAAACCCTGCTCATGGGAAAAGAAATAGGAAACTTTTGGGCATAAAGAATGATTTCAGAAGCCAATCTTAACCTCTTTATCTTCAGGGAGAGCCCAGGGGTGCTCAAAGTATTTCTGAAGGACTCTCTAATGGGTCACAAAGCCAAGGAGTTTGGCTCCGAAAGAAAATGAATTCACTTCAGCCAATCTATGAATGGTGTTGGATTCTGTGCTTTGAGAAGGGAGGGGAGGAAATATCTGACCTAAGCAAATGGGGGTGAAGGTCAGGAACAGGAAAATGATACTACAGATTTCTACTGAACAAAGTAAATCTTTTAATGTGGGAATAGAAATGCTTTGGATTTGGGATTAGGAATAACTCCATGTTTAAGTTATCCTAGATATCTTATCATATCAAGAACAAAATCAGTAAATTTATTCTGATTTGCTGGCTAAAAGATGAGAGGCTTTTAGCAAGGCAAGGAGTCCTTCATGGACAGATCCTTAATAAACAAGGGGGAAATACTCTTACCCAAGGAGACGAGGTTCTTATAGTTCTCAAGCATCACATCTCTGTAGAGATCTCTCTGAGCAGAATCCAGGTGCTCCCATTCTGCCCTGGTGAAGTCCACAGCAACATCTTTGAAGGACACTGATGGCTGAAATATCAAATATATTCCTGCTCACCCAGGGGCATTTCATTGTCTGGATCTTGACCACAGCACGAAGCCCACAGATTATTTCGGGGATGGGGGGGTGGTCTCACAGCTTTCAGGATTTAGAACATCTAAGTGCTCATTAGAAAGCAGATTCTTTTTATTCTGAACACAATCAATTTGGGAATTTGTTTTGCTTGATTGTAAAACAAAGAACTTGTTTTTCTTTTTGAAGCATGTATGGTGGAAAAGAGGTTATATAAGATTCTGAATAGCAAGTCAAAGTGCAGAGAACAGAATAACGGAAGGCTCTCTGCATGAGAGTTCTGCGGTCAGACTTTTTCAAAGAGGAGAAATCTGAAAGCAGGATGAGGAGATGGGGTATGGCTGGTTAGGAGATTGATACAACTGTCCATAGGATGACAATAGGGGCTGATCCCAGAACCAGCCAGTGTCTGCTTCAACCCCCATCCCATTAATAGTAGAGCTTTATATTTTCAGTGTTTCGACTTAGCAGCATATCTGGTGAGCTGGGTGGCTTAAGGAATTACTACCCCCCTAAACAAGGGAGGAAACTGTCTCAGGAAGGAAGGTGACCAACCCAACATTACATACTAGATGGTAGAAGCTGAGAACACTATCATGTACTTGTGCCACATTACACTCTTCCCTAACTCAGTGCTGCCCAGTCATTCCCCAAAGGCAGTGGTGCAATGGACAGAGTAACAGGCCCTGGAGTCAGGAGGACCCTGAGCTCAAATCAGACATTTAGTAGCTAACCCTCCGTGTGTCACCTACCCTTTGTCTCAGTTTCCTCATCTGCAAAATGTGATTAACAGCACACACTTTGATGGGTTGTTGTGACCAAATGAGCACAGTGCTGGGTATAAGAGTATGTATTATGTAAATGCTATTTTCTTTTTCTCTTCTTCCCAGTTTCTCCACCTCATTTACATTGCCCAAATGCTTTCTTTCACTACTTTCTCTTCCATCCATCTAACATTTAGCGACCTCGTTTCTGGGACAAACTCTTCTATTGGCACAAATGATCCTATTCTATTTTGTCTCTCCCAAGGGAGTGCATTCTCTATCATCCCCCTGTCTCATTAATGTTCAATCTTTCCCAATTTGCTGGTTGTTTTCCGACTGCCTACAAATTCATCCATCTCTCCTCCAATCTCTTTAGTTACTATCCAATATATCTCCTCTTGTGGCTAAATTCCTCGAAAAGGCTAAGGCAGTCTACAATAAGTACCTCTACTTCTCTTAACTTTGTCTTAAAGTCTCATCATTTAACTGAAACTTCTCTTCAGAATTAACAATGATCTTAATCACCAACTACAAAGGCCTTTTAAAAACCTTTCTAGGTTTCTTGGAAGGATTTGATAATGACAATAATCCCATGGTCTGGGAGCTCTCTTCTAGGTTTTTGGAACATGACTGTGAAGGAAATGTACAAAATCTGTGGGCAGGGGTATCTCCTCCGCCTTCTTTCCCAGACTATCCCAACCGATGACGTATGCGGCTAGCTCATCATCTCCTTTATTGGACCCGGCATTGCTGCACAATACGGGCTGCTTTTTTTTTGGCTTCTTTGCATCCCCAGTGGCCACCAAAGGGGAGGCTGTTAATAAATGCGTGAGCTCTGACCTCTTTCTATTTTAATATGACCTGTCCCTTTAAAAGTATTTAGCACACCTCACCTATTCACCCACCCCAAGGAAGGTGCCTTGGGCCCTGTCCAGGTTTGTCAGGAAGCCTGAGGGAGGCTCCGGATCAGGGCCGGGGAAATCCTTTGCTTCCACCCCTTGGTCCAGCATGGGCTCGCCCCAATGACAGCTAATACAGCACCCCGCCTCCCATCCCAGGGCTTTCCGCTCATCCTCTTCCCGGTCCTAAGTCTAGGCTCCCTGGCTTTGGGACGGAGGGAGGTGGGCATGTCTGCAGGGGAGGGGCAAGCGCAGGAAATTAAGGATGAATGCTCGGAGCGGGAGGGATGGATCGGAGTTAGCTGGAAGAAGGTCGCGCTACTCCCGTCCCCCGACCCCCTCACCTGGCAGGCCGGGGCCGATCGGGCCCCCTCGCCCCGGGCCTGGTGCCCCTCAGCCGCCCCCAGCCCCGAGCGACCCCCGGCCCTCCACGTCCCTACGCGCTCCCCCCAGAGCTCCGAGGCCGGCCGCGCACAGAGAGGCACAGCCATCCCGGAGCCGGAGCTGAGGGGCGACCGCCCGAGAAAACGCACTGAGGCTCGCGCAGCTTCCGGTCCGCAGAGAACACTTCCGATGGCTTTTGCTCCATTCGGCCTTATCACCTTTTCTGTGGGGGAAGGTTTTCGGGACCGGACCCCTGCTCCTTCTGGGAAACGTAGTCGGGGGCTAACGAAGCTCTCTGCTCTGACCCGAGTCCGTTTCTCAAAGTTCTCATTTCTAAATGCCCCAAACCGTTCCCTGGATAACACATTTGTTTTGTATTCTAATGTCCAAAAACAGACAATTCATAAGTAGATAATGGTTGGTAACAAGGGCTTGCTCTAGGTTATTAGTAGTGCAATGGAGTGCCCTCCCCCCCTCTCCCATCACCAAGTTCACCTGCTTCTCCATCTCTTACCTAGATAACTTAATCTAAAAGGCATCTAGGTGTCGGAAGGCATAGACTTGCAGATTTCCAGGAGTCGGGAAAAAACCAAGTTCAAATTCTGCCTTAGATATTTACAAACTGTGTGATCCTGAGCAAGTCATAGCTGATGTCTACCTTCGGATCCCCATCAGTAAAATGAGTAGTAATTACAGCACTTACTTCCCAAGATTGTCGAGAGGGTTGTTATAAGATCATTTTAGTATCGCTTTAGCATAGAGATGGTCTGGATGAAATTTCATCAGAGACATCCAGGAGGGTCCCAAGGTAAAGGATTTTGCCAATTGCCAATGGTACTACAGATAAAAGTCTCCTAAATTAATTGGAATGCAAGATAAGAGGGCTGAGAGTCATGTCACCACGACAAGTCAGAGGTGAATTTTCAGTTTTGCTTCCAGCATTTTCTTTCTAGAAAATATTCTTAAAGCCAGGATAACAAACCAAAAAAGGTAACGATCATTATGTGCCTAAAGGGACTCACAAAAAACATGTTGTAAGATTAATCTAGGTTTGGAATTCTCATTCATAGTTTTAAAGAGGGTGGGTACAAGTTTATTACTGCTCAGAACCTTGATTTAAATAAGACAGAAGAGGAAAGTCATAGCACAAAAGTAATACATAATTAACAAATACAGTGGCCAGTATAACAAACAAATAGTGTGCTATATACCTCATCACTACTCTGAGGAAGCACCAACATCTGAAGTCCTTGGCTGGGAGGATGGTGACAGCTATTCAGTCTTGAGTGGAAACCATTGCTAGGCAAGTTTGTGTAGGATTTCCTATCCTAAATCCTTAAAATCTTTTTCCATTAAGGGATTTTTATAGGCTGAGAGCAAAGACAGCACTATGCTGAGTATTCTCTTTTGATACTGGTCAATTGTGATATAGCAGCCTCCCACATTCAGGATGCTCCAGCACAAGAGGTCCTCTGAGAATATTTGTTTATTTCTTCAGGAGGACTATGTTTACTCAAGGAACTGGCCAGGTTTCCTGGCAAACATAGGTCTGCAATAAAAGATACTTATTGATTGATGCACAAGAAAGGATGGTCTTCTTTTCTTTATGATTTCTAGAATTCTACCAGATAACTGCAAGCACATTCTCAAGTTCTCAGCAAAACGAAGTTACACAAAAGACATGGCTGAGACTTAAGATTCCTTACTCACTAGGATTCCTTCCACATATCCTGTCTATTTGTGTCTTTCTATCACCAATTCCTAGCAAAATGATTTGTATAGTGTTTAATATATGGAAGTTGAATGCCAAAATAACAATTTCCTTTTTTAAAAAACAAAATAAAGGGCAGCTAGGTGGCATAGTGGATAGAGCACCAGCCCTGAAGTCAAGAGGACCTGAGTTCAAATCTGGTCTTAGACACTTAATACTTCCTAGCTGTGTCACCCTAGACAAGTCACTTAACCCCAATTGCCTCAGCAAAAAAAAAAAAAAAAAAAAAAAAAAAGTTACTTAAAAAAAATAAAACAGAGTTTCCAGACTGGTAAATTAAGGAAATACCATAGACAAAATTCATCTAATTTAAGTAAAATATTTGGGAATGTCTCTTGCTATTTAGGACAAAATAGAGAGCTATGGACTAGATGACAGTATTATTATGTATAGAGATGGTGGGATGTCCACACTGGAAGATAGTAATATCAATCCCAACACAGAAGTCTCTAGTGGAATATACTAATGTAGGAGCAGGGGCATTTGTTTTTATGTAGAGCTGGACTGATTTTTCATTAAGGAAGAGAGGATGCTACCTTCAGAATTTGATTGGTCTGGGTTATGGGACTGGGAGTGGTGAAGAACTTGAATCGTTATTTTCACTTCCTGGTTGCCTGAGAAACAAAGTCATAGTCTTTGTACTGAGTTTGGCAGAATTCTTCTTTCTGATCATTCAATAAGGGAATGGCAGAAACAGAGGTGAAGGGGATTAAATTAATATTATAATCTTATTGGTTCTTTTTATGTTTGAGTCAAATTTACTAAATATTTTATGATCCACAAATATACCATTGTATTTCAGGCCCAAGTCTCAACTACTGGACTGACCTGTATTCATCTAGTCCAGAACATTTAATTTAATTGGCAGAATTTGATCAGAATAACCCCGTGGTTGATTTCATGTCTGAAAACAGGGAAGGTCTATGTAGAAGAAAGAAAACTATAAGTCATTGTATGACCCAATGCCAGTGTCTAGAATCCTGTAGCTTCCATGTTGGTAGCTACACATGAGAAGCCCTCTAAACGGGGATAAGGAGGGAGACTCCAGTAACTCTTTAGGATTAGCTAGATGGGAGGAGGAAGGGGAGTCAAGGAGGTTGAAAGGAAGAGTAAAGGTAATTCTAGAGTTAGTATTCTCTGTTGATAAAAGTTTTAGAAAAGTTGGATCATCAATATGAAGAAAATGAAAACGAGTCTGTATATTCAACAACTGGAGATAGATGTGATTCTTAAGATTTGTGCTTTGAAAGTAGAGAAGCAATACTGACATAGTAACAAATGAAAGGAGTGATGCTGACTTTGAGAATAGGAATGGGAATAAGAGATTCCAAGTGGAATATATAGGGTCTGACCTAGAGGAATCGGTGAGTCTTGCTGAGATTAGGATTATAAAGGATATAAATGGAAGCTGGAATGAGGGTGAGAACCTCAGGGAACCTGGCCCCATGATAAAAGATCCTGATGCTAGGGGTAGGGGCAGAGAGCTAGGGGGAGTGACTTCCTCCACTGGAGGTTCAGACTGGATGGGCATAAACCATCAAGGAACCTAATATGCTGCAGGTGTTTAAATCATTGGAACAATGGTTATGAAGGTCAAACTTCAGGGGTACAACTGTTTATTGCCTCTCCAGCAAAGTTTCATTGACTTGGAGAGCTCACTGAGGACTTACTTATAGGGTAACTGAATAAGTTTAAGGCTTTGCATAGGGATTCTCCTTAATTCTTTTTAAGGTCATTGAGATGAGTTTTGAATGAGGATCATCAAAGGAAGGGGTGAAATTCTTAAAAATGATGAGCTCGCTGTTCTAAATTTATATTGTTCCACCATGGTCCTCATTTTGGGAGCAATTAAATCACATTTTTAAATGAAGATCCACTTGATTGCTGTCAAGCTTCAACCATCGGTCTCTCATTCTAAACCAGCACGAAAGCCTACATGGACCCATTAGTAAGATATAGAGGGCCAGGATTGAATAAATACATGTTGAGGAAGAATCTGATCCAAGTATTACTTGAGACCTGCTCTCAGTTCAAAGCATTGGCTCACCATCTCCCATAACAATTGAATGAAAGACCTGCTCAAAATAAATTTAGGATAATCTTGGTGAAGAATGCATGTAACAGGAACAAAACATCAAGAACTATACTATTTATGGCTCTCTTATGATAGGTACATAGTTACTACTAGTTACTGCTATTTATGACTCCGTTATTGTTACTGTTTAAAGTTAATGTCAAACTGAAATATCAAAGTAGGGTATATACATTAACACTGGAATGTACACAGTGCCACCTGGAGACATCTGGTTTTAATGCAACACTAGCTTAATTCTGGTGTTAATGTAGCACTAGCTTAAAGAGAATATAAATTCTGGATTTCAGATCAATAAATGGACTGCTTAGACAGATCCCGCCTGGTTCATGCATCTTCATTTCTTATCCACTCTCATCCTATTCACTGGAGCTGGACTCCTACAATAAGATATGAGTGCCATCCTGGAAAATATGATTGTTCATGCAAAATAAATACTCTGGAAAGGGCAAGATGGGGATTTGTTACTTCATTGATACTAATAATACTTAGTGATAATACCACTACCATTAAGGTTTGGGGATGTTTCTTGAAACAGAGGGTTGATAGAGATGATTGATCTCAAGTAAAATAATATCTGGAATCCATCAGTGGGAGAATAAGGACCCCTCAAGTCCACTATACCCTAAAACTCACATCTTACTTGGATAAGAGGCTAGTACATACTAACAGTGAAGTTCCTTGTCATTCCGGGCTCCATCATGGCACCTCAGTTTCTCTGAGAGGTTGGAAACATGCAACAGGAGGACTCAGTGTAATGATAAAACTGAGAGAAACTACTCAATCAGTATTTTGTATAATATTGATTGAGTAGTTTCTCTCTGTTTTATCCATATCAGTAAAAACAATTCCTTATCTAAGGATTACAAGATTAGACAATGGAATGATTTTTAAGACAAAACAAGAGTTGTTTAAATACTAGAAAATTTGATGGGTTGATTTAAAGACTTACTAGTGGAATAGTTTAGACATGCTGAAGTGGAGAGGGAGAAGAATGTTTCATGTGTAGATGGTGGCCAGTGAGATGAATGAAAACTGTGAGAGACACAATTTTTGGCTAATCATTACTCAAGTTATTAATTAGAATAGCTGACAATCAACAAATTAATGGTCAGGGGTTTCTCTCATTAACCAAAGATAACAAGGGAGACCTTGGAGTATCTTAAATACTTTCTGAAAGTGAACTCCTCTGACAAGTGAAGACTAACTCTGATTGGTGGACATTTAATGAAGAGGTGGGCTAGAAATCTTCACCTCTGCCTGCTGAGACTTGACTTGATCCTGAGATTTAGCAGCCTGAAAGTCTTTGGGCAGAAAAAAAACTATCTCCATCTAAATCTCTCTAGCTAGTTTTCTCTTTTAAGAGCTGGATTTCCCTTAATTCTAATGGAGGGGTCTAGGACTGGAGGTTCCTCCTCCAGGCAAAGGCTTTCCCACATTGGATTCTATTCATAATCTAAAAATGAAGCGTCCCCACTGGGTGTGCCTTCAGGGCTAAGAGAAAGTCTCTTCTTGTCAATCAAACCCTTCAGAGGATGACTAATCTATTCAGGAATTGGGTTTTAACATAGAAAGAAAAGGTTTGATTACAAATTAATTATTAGTCATTAATATAATAATATATTATTTTATCTGACCAGTCTAGCTCTCTTAGCTTGAAAATATTTTCTATACCTAAATTAGACTTTTTCTTAGGAAATTACCTTTTGAAGAATGGTGAGAAGTTTAGATCAATCATACAACCGAATTACTAAAATCAACAAAACAAAATCTCTTATTTAACCTTACCTAACACTCAAGCTCCCATCCTATATCTCTTTTCCCTTTTTAAGGCTTATTCACAGATTCATAAATTTAGATTTTAGGATCTTATACGTAAGAAACAAAATATCTTACATCATTGTCAGTTTTCCTTTTTGAGCTAGCTACATAGGTTTTGCTCATGTAAAAGTTTATTTTTATTTATTTATTTATTTATTTTCACTTATGCAGTTGAAATTATGTGTTTTCTTTTTCTTGGTCCAGAATTCTCTTATCCTAGGGACTCCGGGGACACACAGATCAATTCAGGAAAGATTTTACATTTCTGAAAGAATGGGTGCCTAGGTGAGACACACCTTTGAAACTATGAAGATTTTATTTCCTAGCCTGAAGTACAAGTCCCTTCTCAGATTCCTCATTAATTGGATGTTCCAGAAGTTACACAACATGTATCTCCACCCCTAATTACATATCTAGTCCCTGCCCCAAAAAAGCTTCCATTCTAAAAGGTTAACTGAGGTGGGCTAAGGGCAAAGAACAAAAGATTCTTTTCAATATCTGGCCACCATCTCTGATTACGTAAGTCAGTCACTTCCCCCAAGGAGCTTACTTTCTTTTGGGGGAAGATAAACTCCACCCTTGAATATTCTTTGAAGTCCTTGTGGGTTTCAGTTTTCTAGCTTAAGTTTCATTTCTCCATTTAATTTTCATAATTGTGGAAACCAAATGCCCATCTATTTCTCACATTAGAGTCTCTCTCATCGAATTCTGGCATTTTAGAGTTGATAAAATTATAAAATGTAAACTTCATAAAGTTGAAAGAAAATCCTTCTATTGGATTTAGAGTTATTTGAATAACAATTAAAAAGGCTATTGATTACTGGATTGATTAAGACCCAAAGATCTTCTGTATTTGGTTCTGTCTTATACTAAGTTTTCATTAGCATCCTCAACCAAAGTGAATGTATTTTAATCACTTTTTGCTGATGACACTAAGCTGTGTGGGATAGCCAATAAATGAGATGCTTGAATCAAAATGAAACACATAAAATGCATAAAAGGAAGAATCCAAAAGAATTTAACTAAACAGTGTTCAGTAAACTTAAGAACAAAAATTACTTGGGGGAGAATCACTTCTTTAAGGAGGAAATTAAGTTAGATCAACATTTTATAACACATACTCTGGTGAGTTAAAAATATTTACAATATGAATATAAAAGGAGCAACAAAGAGAGAGAGAGAGAGAGAGAGAGAGAGAGAGAGAGAGAGAGAGAGAAGGGAGCCAAGTCAACTATTTTCACAGCTATTGTAAGAGAAAATGTTTAATCAAAGATAAATACAATTCCAAAAGCAAATTTCAATGATATAAAATTGAAAAGCTTTTGCACAGATCAAAGTGATAAGGTGAGAAAATTACAATTCCTGAGTCACCCTAAGGCCTTGGGAATGTCACAAATAATGCTGGCCAGTGAAGGCAATGACACCTATTTAGCAATGTCTGCTTAGCTACAGGATTTGAGATTATCTTGACCTGGCTCTAAATCCCCCTCAAAGTGCCCTAAATGTCAGCCAGCTGACTGTCGAGGATGGAGAAGAATTAGGAACAGATGTGTTGGTCGTGTAGCATTAATCAGGATGGCAAGGGAGTGAAGCTGTTTCTATAGAGAATACCTAGTTTCTACTAGTACACAAAACATTGTCCCTTCATGCACTGATTGGTTTATCAGCTTTATGTTTCCTTAGTAATTTTGCTGTTTTAGAGATTAAATATGGAGAGCATAGATACAAAAAACTTGTATTGATCACTTACATCTTGTCTTGACCCATATATCAGTGTTTCTTGCTTTCATGGTCTCTGTGAGAGCCAACAAAACTGGTTTATCATTGGCATTTCATACTGACCTGTCTGTAGATCAGTAAGCTGTAAAACTCACCTCTACCACTTCTCAATTGTACCTCTAAACCATCATATTAACGTAGCAACCTAATCTTTGTTTCTCTTTCCCATAAAATTATCTTCTCGATTCGGACTACTTGCTAAATCCCCTTGGATTTAGATTTTAGATATTCCTCTTTCCCATAAAATTATTTTCTCGATTCTGACTACTTGCTAAATCCCCTTGGAATTAGCCCATTGTCAAGCAGTGTAATAAATCTTTGCTTCTTCACTTGGAGACAAACTGAGTGTGTGAATTCTTTTGCCAAACCCACACTGACCAGGAGATCCTAATCTTGTTGGGGTGCCTTTCTCCTCAACAAAAGCGATGTATCTAGGATATGAGAATTCTAGACCAACTACAAGAAAACACATAATTTCAACTGCATAAGTGAAAAAAACCAAAAAACTTTTACATGAACAAAATCAATGTAGCTAGCTCAAAAAGGAAAACTGACAATGGTGGAAAACATGAAATATCTCTGATAGAAGTGTGACACTATCTTCCACTCTCTACTGAGATTTCCCCATTTGTACCTACGTAGTTGGTATTTGATATAGAGCTATTTTGCATGTTGTCTTTTACTTTAGACAGTAAGTTTCTTGAGATCAGGGATTTTTTTTTTTCCTTTTTTGTCTTTGTGATGGGGTACAGCTTTTAGAGGAATTACAGCAGTAATCCTGAGGTCTTCTGACTTTAGAGTACTATTATTCTAACAATCTATTCTGTCAATGATTCTGAAGTCTCTTGGCTTTAAGAATATATTAATGTAGTTATACATTTCTTCCCCTAGAATTTAGGCAAGATATAGGTCCCCAACCTTACAGTGCTATAGTTCTAACAATCTGTCTGCCAATGATTTTAAAGCCTCATGGCCTAAGGAATACTATAATGTAGTCCTACAAACATTGCCGACTGTAAGATAAACGATCTGTTGGTCAGTGATAACCAACTTCCTGAGACAATAGCGAATAGACCACCCCTCAAACTTAACTAAGCCATAAAATTAGCAAATAAGTAACATGAACCTCTGTAACTTTTCCTATAAATTTATCTTCTTACTCTTACTTCTTTACTAAATTCTTTTGGAACTTAGCCCACTTCAGTCTTTACCCTTCCCCTTCTCCCATGTCACGTAGCATTGCCCCTAACTCCACTATGCTTCCCAAACCCCACTTCTCTTCCTTATAGCTAACTCTTTTAGGGCCAAAGTCCCTTTCAGGATTTAGCCTGCCAGCTAAGGACATGCCTCAAACTCATGGAGTGCTCTCTTTCTACTGGGTAATTGTAAGTTCCACTGAGGAACTTGTCTTTCATATGCTCTCTCACTTCATTTCATATTTACCCTCCCCAGTTTCTATTATATCTCTCCATTTTGTCTGTAACCTATTCCTCTAAAGACATCTATCTTTTGCCAAAGAGAATGGCCATGTGAATTCTTCATGTGAACAAATTTTTGGTACTTGCCATTATTTGGTGCCAGATCCGACATGATAGATCACATCACCTACTACACAGTGCCTGGTCCAAAGTAAGCCCTTCATGTTTGTTGACTGGTTCATTTCCTCCACTTTCTAACAAAGAATGGTTCATTGTTCTTGCTAAGGCCAACCCTTCTACAAGTATACTTTATCCAATTTCCTGCAATCTTCTCCAGCAGATTGCCTGATTAATCCTCAATCATCCTTCCACCCATCTTCAGCCTTTCTCTATCAACTGATTCTTTTGCCACTGCTTCAAATAGTCTCAAATATTTCTTATCCTTAAGAAAAAGGAAAAAAAAAATCACTAGTCTCTACCATTCTCTCAAGTTATCTTATACCCATCTTCCCAATTTCAAACTCCTTGTAAAAGATGTCTCTACACTCACTCTACACTCAATATTCCCTCCTCTTATTCACTCCTCAACTCTTAGAAAACTGTCTCATAATTAAAATGAAATTCTTTCCAAGTGATCTTTAAATGGTGAAATCTGAGGGTCTTTTCTTGGTCATCATCTTTCCTGATCTATTTCCATATAACACTGTTGCTCACTTGATGTCTTCTTAGAATACTTTCTTCTCTCTGGGTTTTCACAGGATTGCTCTCTCCTGGTTCTCTTCCTATGTATCTGAATGCTCCTTTCCAGTCTCCTTTGCTGCTTCATTATCTCTATCATATCCCTCACTCTAAAGGTTCTATCCTAATCCTTTTTTTCACCTTCTACACTCTCCCAGTAATCTTATCATTTCCCATGAGTGTATCTGTTATCTCTATGCACACACATACACTCCCTTATATTATACTTATGCAATTAATATTATAAGCAACATACTTGTATACACACATACATCCATGAATCATCAACACATATATTATATGCCAAGTATTTATTTGTGAATCATGTGCATATGTGTAAAATATTATTTGCATAATTAACAGTATTAGATGGTTTGGTTTGATGGCAGGTAATGATTTTGTAGATTACAAACTAAACAATATTTAAATCAAGGTTTACCTGAAATGATAAATGCACAGTAATAAGATTAAAAGAATTATTACAGAATTTGAGTTGGAAGGGTCCTCAACCACTATTTAGTCTAACCCATATGCAAATATAATTCCCACTATTATATATCTGACAAGTGTTCTGGCACATTTGTTTTTCAGTCATATCCTACTCTGTGACCTCTTTTGGGGTTTTCTTGACAAAGATAATGGACATTAATTGTTGTTCAGTGGTTTCAGTCATGTCCGACTCTGATATTTTCTTGACAAAGATAATGAAATACCTTGCCATTTCCTTCTTCAGCTCATTTTATAGATGAGGAAACTGAGACAAGCAGGGTAAAGTGACTTTCCTAGGGTCACATAGCTAGTAAGTGTCTAGTAAGTTGTTCAAATGCCAACATGCTTATCAAAAAGATTATTTTAAGAACTCACGCAGGGCAAGTACTCATAAGGTGGTCAGAAAAAGCAATCAAGGATTCTCAAGGTCTCTCTTTTTTTTTATTAAAGCTTTTTATTTGCAAAATATATGCATGGGTAATTTTTCATCATTGACCCTTGCAAAGCTTTCTGTTACAAATTTTCCCTCTTAGCCCCCACCCACTCCCCTAGATGGCAGGAAGTCTACTACATGTTAATTATGTTAAAATACTTGACAAATCGAATATGTATATATATATTTTTAGTTATCTTGCTGTACAAGAAAAATTGGATCTATAAGAAAAAAAAATCTGAGAAGGAAAACATAATGTAAGCAAATATCAATAGAGAGTGTGAAAATGCTATGCTGTGGTCCAGACTCAGATCCCACAGGCCTCTCCCTGGGTGTATATGGCTTTCTTCATCACTGACCAACTGGAACTGGGTTGAATCACTTCATTGTTGAAGAGAACCATGTCCATCAGAATTGATCATCATATAGTCTTGTTGTTGCCATGTATAATGATCTCCTGGTTCTGCTTGTTTCACTCAGTATCAGCTCATGCAAGTCTCTCCAGGCCTCTCTGAAATCATCGTGCTGGTCGTTTCTTACAGAACTAAGGTCTCCCTTAAGAATTTTACAATCAGTTGTTTGACAATGGAGACACTGGCACAGGACTGCACAGCATAGCATGCCCTCATCAGAGAACCTCAGAAGAAACAGATTTGCAAAGTCAGAGAATCCACCCCAAATATTCATATTCCGACCTGCAGCAGTGCATTCTGAGCTCATATTGGTCTGATCAGTCAAGGTTGAACACACTGTAGACTTTAACATAGTGATGTCATGTTGGACAACAACTTAACCTAACTGTCTGAGGCTGGATTTGCACCTCACAAGAGGAGTCTTTCTGATTTCAGTCCTGACACTATCCACTGAGCCTCCTAGCTATCCCTCATATTGAGCTAGCAGGTCATTAAAACTCTTAGATATTTTTCAAAATTGCAGTCTATTCCATGCCTTTTCTATTTTATAGTTGAGTAAATAACATTTTTGATGCTCAAGTGCTAGACTTAGGGTTTGTAGAATGCATGGTATAATGTGTGTGTGCTGAAGGAGTGGTGGGAAGGCTGAATTTAATTTAGAAGACCTTAATTGCTAACCTAGATATACTCAATCTTCCTTGGCCATCAGACCCATTATCCATAAGATCAAGAGATGTGATTTTCAAGGTCAATTTTACATCCTAAAAGTCTGTGTTTTAATGTTCAAAACTTTTGTGTATATGTGCAAGGTATAATGCTACTACTACTCATGCTTAGCAGTAGTTCAAGTGAAACTACTGAATTTGGATCCTTTTAAATTATCTTAATTTTAAGAGTTACAAAATGATGTCAACCCACCCAAAAAAACAGATTGTGGATTACTGTAGAAGAAAAAAATAGCTTACTCAATTTATTAAATTTCAACACCAAAAAAGATTTAAATTGGCTGACAGTTGAAACAGCTGAGTTGTAAAACCAGGAAACCATAATTTATAATAAAACGTTGACACACCTTTAAATATTATTGCAACTGTACCTATACTAAAACAAGATTTCTTTAGGATGTGTTTACCATGTAAAACAAGATAGACAAGTTTTACAATAATATCATTTTGATTTGCACTAACATCTCTCTTTAATATGTAATACACTACAACAAATATTACTATTAATTTTTCCTTAAAATATTTTTATAATTGGTTTCAACATTTTAAAACAGCAATTAACCCTGAAAAATATACAGTTTAACAAACATTCTTACCAATACAAGAAACATTTTGTAGTGGACTAAAGGCATATTCAACCATGCAATCCAGTGCTCAGTACCTAAATGATAAGTAACAATGTTGTGATTTACACTTTGTTATAAAAACTACTGAAAACTGGACTAAGCTTTAAAGACTCACAGTGTTAATATGCAGAAAAAGGTATGTATATATATATATTAATTGTCCTTTAGAAACATTCTAAAATTAGATAAGTATTCAAAATGTTCTCAGTCTCAGTTCAATATTAAATCTTCCTTTTAGCATCTATCATTTATTAGATTTAAGGGGTGGGGAGAGATCCTTCATGCTATCTACTATAGTCTTTGACCAAAGAGGAATATAGCTCCATTCTCATTTCAGCCTTTGAAATTTGCCTTACTCACTGTCAAAGGTATACTGATAGCTGCCTTTTAGAGAAACAGTGACATCCAGTGGAGAAATGAATGAGGTATTCCTTTAAGTTTCCATCATTATATCTGAATCATGAACAGTGGTCCATTTTGAGATTCTCTGTCTGGAGTAAAGATCCTGTCACTTAAACATATTATTGGGAATGAATTAATTAAAATTAGATTAAATTAAATTAAAAATCAATATTGTTGAGTATAAATTAATTAGAAAGAGCTGCAATCAGCGATAACACAATCAAATTACATTCTCTTGTCCTACTATTCAACATAGTGAAAATATAACACTTCTTAGGAATGATTGTTTCAATTAAAAAGTTTTCCTTTTATAAATCAGTATAAATATTCGTTGCACATGTCTCAAAAATGGTAAAAAAAAAAAAGCTCAAATGTCACACATTGAGTTAAAATTGCATAAATTATATTTATGTTTAACTAATAGAGTGCTGATGTTAATTTTGACTATGTGACATAGAATGTGATGTGCTGTGATTTCTGATGGAATGCTTCACTTTTTGTAAAACTAAATTTTACAGCTTAAAAAAACAGCAAAAAATGGTCAAAAGATTTATTACCTTTAAATAAAGCTTCAAATGAAGCTTTAAAAATTATGAATATAATGCATTTTAATATTTAAAAAGCATTCTTAAAAGTCTCTAACAATTTTATGATAGATTGAATTTGAAAAAAGTCTGTGAAAAAACAAAACAAAAAACCTGCCCTCATTGCCTTTTACTTTTCTTGCCAAGAAAAAAGAGGAAGCTTCTTTGTAACCATAAATGATGTTAAAACAGATGCTTATAAAATGAAAACTAGTATTTAGTGAGAACTTTTTTTTTATACAATCCTGGTCAGTACAACCCTCAGTAGGTCCTGAATAAAACTGTTTTAGCTAAAAACAAAATGCAGGATCAGCTAGATGGTGCAGTGAATAGAGCACCAGCCCTGAGGGCAGGAGGACCCGAGTTCAAATCTCTTCTCAGATACTTCCTAGCTTTGTGACCTCGGGCAAATAGCTTAACCTCAATTGCCTCAGGGGAAAAATAATAAATGCAAAATGGAATACAAAGTTTATTAATAAGAGGTGTGAACAGTAAGTCTGTTGTCTGTTTTTCTGACTTCATTTTTTCAACCTTCTCTTCTCCATCTCTTCTAAGACCTTAGTTGTATATCACACAACTAATTTAACTTTTCCTTGTGCTGTTTTTAGCAATTTCACATTTTTTTTTGTGGTGTTCTCCTTCAATGCTCACTTCATTAACAGACAGGAGTTGATCCCCACATTTCGTCCCCCATGTCTATCAGCTATACCACTAAAAATGATCTGAGAAATGTAGATAGGAGAGTTTTGCTCTTTGCTTCCCATAGTATCAAATCAAAATCTCTCTTCAGTTTTGGGTAACTCAATTCAAGAATGAGAATGTTTTTCACTGTCAGTAAAGGCAGCAACACTGTCAGCTTTGGCAGAAGTGTTAGCTCTTACTTCAGGACTACTGCTGATATCCACGTTTCCAGAAATATGTTTATATACCTTTCTCACAGCATTGCAAAACTAACTTTGGACAACTCTTGTGGTACTTCCCCACTTTGTAGTTTTTCTAATAATTCAAGTGCTCTACAAATAAATATCCTGCTCACCTTACAGATTCTCCCAATGCTACCATCTTCTTCCCTCTCCAAAGCCCAAAGGGAAAATTCAGTGGGTTGGTTTTGAACATTTAGAAAAACCAAAAATACTGATTGTACCTATATTCTAACTTTATACATGTATGTATATATATGTATATATACATATATATGCTATATGTATGACATTCTGTACTCTCCTGTTCTTCCTCTGTTCCTAAGTCTTTCAAAAATTTTTTTTCTTTACAATATTACTGTAAAACTGTTCAACACAATTCTGCTGACTTCCCCCTGCATCAGTATATGCAAGTCTTCCCAGGTTTCTCTGAATGCATTCTCTTCAACATTACTTTTAAAAATTTAAAAAATTTTTTAAAATGATTTTTTGTTACATTTTTTAAAGTTCCCAACTCCCTCCCTCCCTTCTTCCCTCCCCACCCCACACCAGAGAAAGCCAGCAATTGCCACATGGGGTATATCTAAGTGTCTAAACCTAAATGTATGTGATTAGAAAATTATCTAATACCCAGTCTCTGTGCAATGGTATATTTGCTAATCTGAGTAGATCCCACACTTACTTTTCACCTGTAGCCTTTGACTCACTGGAGACTTTGGTTCTTGAGCGAAGGATCTTTTCTCTTTCCTCTGCCACAGATTTAAAGGATGGGGGACCTTGTTTTCTGACCACAAGCTTGAAGAGTCTGCTAGAGTACATTTGGAGTCAGGGTAGACTTTGTTTGCAGTGACTGCCATGCACCCAGTTTGGTCTTCTTTGTTCCCTAACCATGGTGGTATGGATATTAAGAATCACCTGAACTGATTCTGAGGCCAGTGTAGCTCAATGTCATGTTTCCTCCAGAACTGCTTGATGCAGGCCCAGTCTCCTGGCTGCAAGGAATAGCCCAATTCTATGGGAATTACTTGCAAATTAACAGAGAGTGACCATACCTATTTGGAATACTGTCAGAAACATACAGAGAAAATAATACAGTTTTTGTAAAAATAGATTTTAATGAAGTGTTTTTCTCCCTCACCAGAATTGACCAGCATTGCTCCCCCATCCTCTCCCAGACAGACATTTCAGATTACAAATGAGTGTCATTAAAAGGATGAAAGGGACACACACACACACACACACACTGCTAGTCACTGGCAGACTCGAAAATCTCAGTGCACATTGTTTGCATGGGTTTTCCTGCTGGCACCAGGTATTCCTCAGCTTTGCCAACGAAAGGAGAGGAAGCAAAAATAGGAACTGCAACTGGGAAAGGGCTCTGGCTTCACCCTTTCAACAAGAGTACGACTGGGAATCAAGGAAAGGCTATCTTGAACCTCAAAGATTTCATTAGAACTCTTCTTCGCTTGCAGCACTTTCTCATGAAGCAGATATGGTGACATCAGCAGCCAAAGCCGAACCTGAAGATGGGGCTTCCTGATCTTTTTGTTTTGTATTCTTTGTGCTCTTCTTCCTGCTTCTTTTTCCATTCTAGAGGTTTTCCACTTCCTTCAACCATCTTTGTGTAGTTTTCTAACTTATTCTGCAGGATGTGAAGCAAAAATAGGAGCCACATCTGGAAGAGGGCCCTGGATCCACTATTTCAACAAGAACAAAAGGAATCGAGGAATGATTATCTTGAACTTCAGAGATTTCATTAGAACTCTGTTCATTTGCAGCAGCTCTCTCTGGGTCTCTTGAAGCAGATTCGGTGACACTCTTAGGCAAAGCGGAGTTTGAAGGTAGGGCTTCCTGATGTTTTTGTCGATTTCTTGTTTTGTACTCTTTGTTCTTCTGTTGAGTTCTTCTTTTGCACTCTTTGTTCTCTTCTTCCTGTTTCTTTTTCCCTTCTACAGTTTTTCCACTTCCTTCAACCACCTTTGTATAGTTGTCTTCTAACTTACTCTGCAGGATGTGAAGGTGGAAGTCATCTGTGTGCATTTCTTGTTTTGGGGGGAGTCCTGAAAGAAAAATGGAGCATGCAGCATGGATTATGTCAGGAGAAGGTACACTCAAGTAGTCTCAATAAGGGAACAAAATTATGTAGAGAAAGCCATATTTAAAAATGAGGAAAATGTCAAATATCAATGATTTCCAAAGTAATCCTTTTGATTCTCCCTATTAGATTCACTCTCCACTCATTACAGGAGCAGATTCCCAACATTTTGAGCCCTTCTGAAGCCCTTCTCAGCACCCCTTCTCCATACTCACCACAGTCATTGTTGTAGACATCATTGCCTTGATCATCATGACTGTTATTATCACTAGGATCACTGCTGTTGTCATGGTTCTTATTGCTTTCATTAGAATGGTCACTTCCACTGTTATCACTGCATTTGTCTTCACTGGCATCAGTCTGGTAGGCAGTTGAGAAGCCAGAATACACCAAGTCATCTTCCAAGTATTCCAAATGTTCTGGGACTAACTGGGGAGGCATAGGAAGCAAGATGAATTCTTCCTCAGAATTCTGTTCACTTTCACTGTTCTCTGCATCACTAGTTACTGCCATGGTGTCACTTATGGCCAACATGGAACCTGAGGCGAAGTCTTGATTATCTTCAGATAGGATTCCAGATTCCTTCTCTTTCAGCAGTTCTCCTTTCTTTTCTTCCTCTTCCACAACACTGTCACTTCTTTCTACAGTTTGTCTGTTGTGAAACATCTCTGCCTTTTCCTAGAGGTTAAGACTGAAAAGAATGAAAAAGGAAATGGATTATCATTTAGAGGTTTAGGTCATGTGTACTCAACTATGAACAAAATTACAGGAAAATGTCATGGTGAAATGGGAAAATATAGTATTAATTTTGAATCCCTTATATTTTGTAAATATTGACCAGTCCGTTTCCAAATCTGAATCTGGAATCTTAATCTCACTGCTCATAGCAGCTATCCCCAACATTTCCAGCCCTCCCCTCAAGCTTTTCTAAGCATGTACTCTCTCTCTTTCCTCAGCTCAAAGCCATGACCTCATTCTGAACTGGTTGACATTGAAGCCATTGGATTAACATTTCTGCCTATTTTCTTCCTCTCAAATCAAATTTGATGTCTTCCCCCACCTCTCTCATCAGGAGTAACCTTTATTCTTCCTAGGACAACCTCTCTGCAGCCAAGCCCTGATCCCAATCCTTCCCTCCTTCCTTGGGGGATTGTGCATATGGAACATGCCCCCTTCTCTAATCTTCATCCTGTTTCACTGTGTTGGACCCATTCTCTCCCAGTTTTACTCTCCCTGATATCATTGTTTTCTCCTAGGTCTCCTCCCAGGAGTCTAACTCCTCCTTCCCAGTCTTCTTGGCTGATTCTCCATATAAATCTTCTGCACTTAGCCCACAGGCTGGTACATACTAATAGCTCAATATTGGCTTGTACACTGGCTTACTGCTCTCTACTGACAGCTGCCTGGCTGCCCACTGTCTTCATAGAAGGTGCAGTATCACACAATGTCCTTTGGGAACTGGCTCAGGAGCTTTCCCATGAATTCTCTGTGAATACCTATTGCAGCTAGTCCAGGTCCTCCACATCTAAGTAGCAGAGGATTCAAACTAGACCCTGCTCCCTTGAATGGGATGGGTCTCCTGTTATCACCCTGCTCACCTCCTCTTAACTTAGAGCCGTTTGTCTCTGCATATGTGACACTAAAAGGCTGTGGGAGTGAGGATGTTGCAAGTATAGAGGGGGAATCTGAGGTTTAGGGAGGACAACAAAGTTGACTGTAGTGTGGAAGCAATAAGTCCCAAATACTGAACCAAACTCAGTAGTAGTTTCTAATCTAACCTAGTAGAGGATTCTGAGTTCTCTCAGCAGATTATGTCTCTTCTCACTTCCTTAAGCTATCTCTCCATTTTCATAGAAGACAACGAAAGACATTTCCTTTGAAGGAAAAAATGGTTTTTAATGTCTCTTACTTCTGAGGTCCTCCCAAGAGGTTTTTCAGCCAGGAACACAGTGGCAGTTGGAATCTCTTCTTTGAGCTGGAATCACTGAAAACGAGCTTGTGCTGGATTTTTATATACTGTCCCCGGGGTTCTCCTGCCCGATCCTAATTATTTTTAGAAGGTGTGAATGCCCTCCCCTCCACACCCTCTGGGCTTTCTTTTCCTGGCCCCATTCAGCTTTCTTTAACACTTCATC
The DNA here is from genome assembly GCA_023553655.1 of Myrmecobius fasciatus. Taxonomy (NCBI): domain Eukaryota; kingdom Metazoa; phylum Chordata; class Mammalia; order Dasyuromorphia; family Myrmecobiidae; genus Myrmecobius; species Myrmecobius fasciatus. The sequence continues at coordinate 43,206 of JAJPUD010008834.1, read as the reverse complement.
CAGTTACCTTTATCCCTGATATACTTCTTACAGACAATCCAATTATTTAATCTCCAGAAACAATCTTGATGAGTTTATCTCATCAGTCTTCTAAGCATTTGCCAAGTGTCAAGGCCTCAGGGCATGAAGGGCTGCTGTCTTCTTGGGAGTGAAGAGAGCTTTCCTATTAAATGTTCACACAGATTCCTGCAGGTCTGACTGCTGCATGCCAGCATATTTGGGAAATGCAGCCAAGGCCCAATCTTTACCTTTTCTAGATTATTAGACTAAATAGTTACCATCTTCTGGATGGATGAAGTCAAATTATTCTCAGTCTCGCCAGTCCCTGGAAGAGAAGAGTTCCATGGTCTATGCAGTGCAACTAAAGCATCAAGAAACAAGGTCCTAATCCAACTATTCTAGAGAGCAATTTGGAGCTATGTCCAAAGAGCAATAAAATGGCAAAACCCTTAGTTTCAGCAGTGCCATTATTAGATTTGTATTCCAAGGAAATCATAAAGGAGGGGAAAGGACCCACATGTTCAAAAATGCTTGCAGCAGTTCTTTTTGTGTGGCAAAGAAATGGAAAGCTAGTAGATTCTTATCAATTGGGGAATGGTTGAATAAGTTATGGTATATGAAAGTAATGAAATATTACTGTTTTATAAAAACTGATGAACAAGCTGATTTTAGAAAGGCCTAGAAATATTTACATGAGAAAGCTTTGTAAAGATCGAGGTTGGGGAACTACCCATACATATGTTATACAAATAAAAAGCTTAAAATTTAAAATAAAATAAAATAAAATAAATTCCTTTATAATCTTAAAAAAAAAGAAATATTTACATGAGCTGATCCTGAATGATATAAGTAGAATCAAGTATCTATTGTACACAGCAACAGCAAGATTGTATGATCATCAACTATGAACGACTTGGTTCTTCTTAGAGGTTCAGTGATTCCCAGACAATTCCAGTAAACTTTGAAGAGAAAGGCCATCTGCAACCACAGAGAGAACTATGGAAACTGACTGTAAATCAACTGCTGTGTTTACTTTTTTTCCTTTTTCTTCTCTTTTTGTTTTCCTTTTCTGATTTGTCCCTTTTGTTCTGATTTTTCTCTCCCAAAATTATTCATAAAGAAATGTGTATTAAAAATTAATGTACATGTATAATTAGGAAAAAAAAACACTTTAAAAAAAAGTAACAAGGTCCCAGAGGGAGATAAACAGAAAGAAAAGGGTTTTCCGCAACTCAGGAAGAATCCTCAGCAGGAGAATAAAGGGAGCTAGCTGAGGTTCTAGGGAAAGCTACAGGATTCCATTCAAGAGAGAGATTTCCCTTGAAGTCTAAGCAGTTGTGATATCCACCAGGATGAATGTGACTGGGCCTGGGGCTGTGCCTTATGATAAAGGACTTGATCATTTCAAAGAAAAATACAAAAGCAATGACTCAAAAGGGCCATGATCATTTTAAGATCAAATACCGAGCAATGACTCATTAACCTCAGGCTCCTCCCAGACATAATTGTGGCTCTGCTAATAAACCAATATAGATGAGATGGCATTTTAAACTTGGCTAATATCCCTTGAAACATCTGATTTTAGTTGTATTTGACTACTCTCTATTCAAATAGATGCTATTGTACTCATTTTACACTTGGGGAAAGAGGCTGAAGGATGCTTAGTAACTCAACAATTTTCCTAGGATGTCACAACTACTAATTTTCTGAGGAAAGATCAACACTGAATTGTTCCTGATACCAAGAGCAGAACTCTATCCCTGAGTCTTTGATTAGGTGGAATCTCAGAGCTGTAATTTAATTTCCTGAATAGATCCAGTAGGGAAACTCCTCAGAAAACAAAACAAAACAAAACAATGCAAGGAATTGACATTCTTGAGCAAAGCTCAGGAAAGACATTTAAGATTTGGCCCCAGCTCTGAAGTTACACCCTGGGCATATGGAACACATTCGACTCAGTTTGTCTTATCACCTGTGGGGCAAGTGTAAGTCCTTTGGAAGACGGAATCAAGGTAGAGTCTCTTGGAGGACTTTAGGCAAGACCATTTTCCCAGTTGATAAACCATGTCTGAGCTCCTTCTGATTATTTACTGAAAATATAACAGTGGATATGACCTGAGTGTATTTTTGAGACAGGATGCTTTAAAAAATGAAAACAAATAACAAGATAGGCTTTGATTCATAGAACAAAGAAATGTCCCAGCCTTAGTTATATTTTCTGTGGTTTTCTAACATTTGTGTAATGTATAACAAAGAAAATTATGTTTATGATGAGGTATAAAAGGGAAGCTATCAGAAATAAAAGCAGTTCTAAAACGTAAGCTTGAACTTAGCTGGACCCATTGATATTAATTTCAGTCATTTCTCCAATTGCTGGCAATTGATCCCCTAACAGAGACAGAGATAAAAGTGGCTCCAGAAGAGAAGGAGATGGAAGAAGTGAAGAAATATCTTACCAAAGACTCCAGAGCATAAAAAGGGCAAGAGGATTATCATCAGGCTTATGGGGAAAGAATTTTTAAAACAGGAAATGTCTATGTTTCTGTTTAGAATTTTTTAAAATCAAACAAATTCAATTTAAAGATAGAAGCCTATATATATACAAGTTCTGGAAAAGGTAGTTGGAAAAAGAGGGAGCTATGTAAGTAAAAGAGAGCTTGAGGATTTAAAAAACCCCCCAAAAAACAAAACAAACAAAAAAAAAACATGTGGATCATTGTTGCCTTTGGTTCCCTGGAGAAGGAACCCTAGATTTAGAAAGATGGGAAACAATAGGAAAACAGATGGGGCTCATTCAGGAACTTAAACTCCTTTCTTGGGGGTACCCAGATCCAAGCCTGAAAGCAGGCCCCATGCCAGAACTTCTGGTGCCTTTTGTGTTTGATTTTGCATTTTGAAATCTCTTTTGAAAGAGAGAAAAACCTGAAAAGAGTCCTCAATGTAGTAAAAAAGAAGGGTCCCCCACCTCTTTTCCTTTTTCTGAAGTACTAAAATATAAAGGAAAGAAAATAGGTAGTTTGATCCAGGACTCATTGATTATATCATGCTTAAATCTATATGTAAAAGCTAGAGATAGGAGATTTCTGTGTGGGGATGCCTGCTTTGCACCCAGCGTTCTATGTTAAAAATTGGTAAGCTTGTGAGAAATAAGAATTTAGCCTCTGTATTACTGGCTTGGAAAAATATCAGTTTGAATTGGTGGAACATACTCATTGTAGTAACTCTTTCAGAGTGGCTCAAGGAAACAGCTTTAGAAATTTCAAACCATCCTGTTGCTCCAATGTTAGGATCTGATCTTGACTTAGGGTCCTAAATTCTTCCACATCAAACTTGGTGTATGCAGAAGGAAATGTCTTTTTCAGTTCCCTTTAAATAGGAGATTGCCCTAGGTTTGGGAAATGTAGGAGAATAGATTGGAGTGTCAGATAATTTCAGGAATGGGGGAGCCTGAACTTTTAGAAATAAGAACTAGGAGGTGGGTATCCCTTTTGTTTCATGTAAGAAGAGAGAGATTTATCCCATAGAGACAGCTTTGAGGTTGTAATTCATTTGGAATGGAAAATCTGACTGTAGAATATATGAAACTGAAGTTACTCTGAGTGTATTGGTCTTTGGTCATGGTAAGGCAATTTGGGAGCTGATTTTGGGCTCCTCAACATTAGAATAGTGCCAAATCACTATTGATCAGAGAAATGCAAATTAAGACAACTCTGAGATACCACTACACACCTCTCAGATTGACTAAGATGACAGGAAAAGATAATGACGAATGTTGGAGGGGATGTGGGAAAACTGGGACATTGTTGGTGGAACTGTGAACAGATCCAACCATTCTGGAGAGCAATTTGGAACTATGCTCAAAAAGTTATCAAACTGTGCATACCATTTGACCCAGCAGTGTTTCTACTGGGCCTATATCCCAAAGAGATTTTAAAGGAGGGAAAGGGACCCACATGTCCAAAAATGTTTGTGGCAGCCCTTTTTGTAGTGGCTAGAAACTGGAAATTGAAAGGATGCCCATCAATTGGAGAGTGGCTGAATAAATTATGGTATATGAATGTTATGGAATATTATTGTTCTGTAAGAAACAACCAGCAGGACGATTTCAGAGAGGCCTGGAGAGACTTGCATGAACTGATGCTGAGTGAAATCAGCAGAACCAGGAGAACATTATACACAGCAACAAGACTATATGATGATCAATTCTGATGGACATGGTTCTCTTCAACAATGATGTGATTCAAACCAGTCCCTATTGTTCAGCGATGAATATAGTCATATACATCCAGAGAGAGGCCTGTGGGAACTGAGTGTGGACCACAACACAGCATTTTAACGCTTTCTGTGAATATTCCCATGCATTTTGTTTTCCTTCTTAGGTTGTTTTTTTTTTCTTTTCTCTTTCTAGATCTGATGTTTATTGTGCAGTAAGATAACTGTATAGATATGCATACATATATTGGATTTGTCATATAATTTATCATATTAGATTACCTGTCACCTAGGGGTGGGGGGTGGGGGGAAGGAGGGGAAAAGCTTGGAAAAAAAAGTTTTTTGCAAAGGTCAATGTAGAAAAATCACTCATGTTTTGTAAATAAAAAGCTTTTAATAAAAAAAAATAAAAAAAAACATTAGAATTGTGCTAGGAGAGAGTATCTTTTTATTTCCCTCTGCCTCTTGCTGACTGCAACAGCTTTGCAGGTGAGGAGAGAAGTTGAAAAATATATTTTCAATATATAATATATTGACAGTGAAGATGGTAAAAGCAAGTGGAAGAAGATAGAAGCAGCATCAGATCATGGTGAGAAAGAAATAAGACATAATTAGAAAGGTAAATGAGAAAGTTTAAGCTTGAAGGAATGAAGACAAGTACAGACTGAAGGGATTAGAAAGTTTGGGAACTTTTACAAAATTGGAAAAGCAGTATGCTACCATTTTAAAAACTCATGGAAGCAAGGAGCCTGTAACTGTCTTTTTCTTCTTTTTTTTTTTTTTTAATTGAAGCTTTTTATTCTCAAAGCATATGCAAGTAAAAGTTTTCAACACTGACCTTTGCAAAACTTTGTGTTCCAATTCCCTCCACCCCCATTCCCTTACCCTCTCACATAGATCACAATAATCCAGTAGATGTTAAACCTGGTAAAAAATATATGAAAATTGAATATAGGCATACACATTTATATAATTATCTTGCTGCACAAGAAAAATCTGATCAAAAAGGAAGAAAAATGAGAAAGAAAATAAAATTCAAGCAAACAACATCAAAAGAAATGAAAATGCTATGTTGTGATCCACACTCAGTTCCCACAGTCCTCCCTCTGGGTGTAGATGACTCCCATCATCACAAGATCATTGGAACTAGCCTGAATCGTCTCATTGTTGAAGAGAACCATGTCCATCAGAATTGATCATCATATAATCTTGCTGTTACCATGTACAATGATCTGGTTCTCCTAATTTCACTCAGCATCAGTTCATGGAAGTCTCTCCAGGCCTCTCTGAAATCATCCTGCTGATCATTTCTTATAGAACAATAATATTTCATAACATTCACATACCACAACTTATTCAGCCATTCTCCAACTGATGGGCATCCATTCATTTTCCAGTTTCTTGCCACACAAAAAGAGCTGCCACAAACATTTTTGTACTTGTGGGTCCCTTTCTCTCCCTTAAGATCTCTTTGGGACATAAAGCCAATAGGAACACTGCTGGATCAAAAGATATGTATGGTTTCTTAGACCTTAGAGCTTTGTTCCAGATAAGCCTTTTTTGTTTGTTTTTGCTTGAGGCAATTGAGGTTAAGTGACTTGTCCAGGGTCACACAGCTAGGGAATGTTAAGTGTCTGAGATCAGTTTTGAACTCAGATACTCCTGATTTTAGGACTGGTGTTCTATCCACTGCACCACCTAACCACCCCTCAGATAAGCCTTTAAGTTTATTATCAGAACTCAGGCTTGTGGAACCACGCCAGGAAGAATCTCAAGTTAAAAACCTGTATGAAGCAAAAATGGGCACTTAACTCTTTCCTTGCTTACAAAAGAAAAGAGGTTTGTATGAATAGGGAAAACAACTAAAAGGCAATTTTGCTTGAATGGAATATCTAGATAGATTTTGTTGAATCCTACAAACTAAAGTATAGGTTAATTTTAAAATAACTTTAAATTGGTATATGTGTTAAAACTGGAAACTTAATTGATTGTGATTTACCTGTTTTACCTGAATTGATAAGTAATGGGTTCTTTCAGGGATTGTAGAACCCAGACTTGTTTTGTCATGTAGTAACCTTATTGGTATTAGAATATAAACTGAAACACTAACAGGATGTGGAAAATGTGTTTAAAAATCTGTTCTTATCATCAACCTTGCTAACCCAGTAAATGTCACTTAGGAGATTGGGCCTTTTAACCTTTGGTTGTGAGTTAAGAGGATAATTGATAATTACTGTGCATGTGGAACAAGAGGGATTACCAAAAGAAAGTTCTAAAATATTGAAATGGGAAGAGACTGAAGGAAAAAAAAATGACTATTTTCAAACACGGTTCAGAAAAAAATTCCTATAAATCTGTAGGACAGAGACATTTAGGAACAGATGAAACAATGCATATTTAGCTCTTTCAATCATGTATTGCATCCTTTAAAAATGTAATTATGAACAATCTTTGTCATTTTCAGATTTCAAGTAGAAATCACTGTAGCTTTTCTCTGCTATACAGTGAATCCTATTCAGTAGCTGGCTGACAAGACATTCTTGTGTGGGTAAAACACTGACCTCTATCAAAGGAGCATAATGACCATGGTATCCTTTATTTCATCAAAATCATCTAACACTTGCCATTTCCCTGGTTTTTTCTTTATTAAAAATACTGTAGAATTCCAAGGGATAGTAGAAAATTCAATGTGTCTTAATTTCAGCTGCTTAGAGACTAGTGAGAGCATTTAGTTGCTCCTTTATTGATTATTAATTTTTTTCTGAACGTCCTATTGATCTACAAGATTGCTTCTTTACTATTCCTCTTCAAAGGGAGGATAAGCCTAGATTTGCTTTCCCTATCCCTAGTATAAATCTAGAGGCACCTGCACAAAGATTCCAGTGGAAACTGTTACCTTAAAGTATGAAATAAATTTGATAAAGTATTACAATGTGGAAAAAATTTTGTTAGTCTTCTGATTTTTTCAGGGAGACTGAAATATCTAGATTGCAAAAACAGCCATATGGATATTTTATGTAGTAGCACAGATGTAAACGATTTCAATTTCTCAATATATGAAAATATTCTTGAAATAAGACCCTTTTTTTTCATCTTGTCTATCTCTTGGACTCTCAACTAACCCGACCCTAGAAACTTGAGATAAGGAAAAAAAATGATTAGAAAATGCTGAAAATAATGCTTGCTGATTTTGCCATTCACATCTTGCTTCTTACACTCGATGCCCTCCTAACTCCCTCGGAATGGAGTTACTCAATAGTCTTCCCTTGATTCCCAGTCTCGCCCTCCCATTCTAGTATGTCGAACTGGCACAGATGGCAAAGCCCAACGCTAGCCAGAATGCCATCAGAAAGCAACCGAGAAAACGGGAAAGAATACTTTTTTTTTTTTTTTTTTTGAAAGAATACTCTTGAGAAATCGAAGAGTGTTTGTCCCAGGAAACTTTATTGAAGTGTTGCTTTTGTCCATCAGCAGAATTTCCCCTAGCCATTTCCCCACCCTCCCCACCCACTTTTCCCTCCCTCCAGTCCCAGAGAAGCATCTCAGCTAAGCCCAGCCTAGCAAAGAGTGAAAGGGGCAGAGCAAAGTCCGAACATCTGATCCGCCAAGCGACAGAAGACCCTCAGCAAGTTGGGCCAAGTCACCGGGTCGTCATGCCTTGTCTTCTGCCTTCTCTGGACGCCAGGGTTTTCTGCAGCCTTTTGCCCCGGGTTTTTCTCTGGCCGGCAGGCTCTAGCATGTGTGGGCCCGATGGTCCATTGGGTTCTACTTCCGGCCTGGGAAAGTGGCAGCGCATTTTGCCCAGCTCCAGCTCTCCGGCCCAAGGTCTGGAAAGGAAGAGGAGCTGGGAGCCAGCTCTCGCTCCGCCCATGCGGCCCAGTGGCAATGCCTCGCGCTGCACACGTGGCAGTGGTCGGAGAGCTCGGAACATCGCAGGGCATCTTCCAAATCCTGCAATCGTCCTGGGACAAAGCGCGGCGCGGAAGGAGACGCGAGGAATCCTGCGTGGGAAAGCCCTGGAGCTCCGCTGCTTTCCTGGCGAGCGGATCCTGCCACGGCCGGCCCATCTTCGAAAACGGAGCCTGAAAAGAAGGCTTGCTGATCTTGCCATTCCCATCGGGGTTCCCTGTGGCACCGCCCTCCCTGCTCCCTCCAGTCCGCCAAGAGTCGCCAGCTGTGTTGCCGCATCCTCTGCATGTTGTCCAGCTGGCAGCACCCAGAGGGCGTGCTCCGTTCTTGCCGTTGGCCTGGGAAAGAGAAAAAGCGGGGTGGGGATTCATCAGGGAAGCAGTTGCAGGCAGAAGGGAACCAAAGCCCATTTATTTTCAAAACATATGCATGGATAATTTTTAAACATTGACCCTTGCAAAACATTGTGTCTCAAATTTTCCCTTCTTCCCCCCCCAACCCCTCCTCTAGATGTCAAGTAATCCAATATATGTTAAACATGTTAAAATATGTTAAATCCGATATATGTATACACATTTATACAATTATCTTGCTGCACAAGAAACATCAGATCAAGAAGGAAATAAATATGAGAAAGAAAACAAAATGCAAACAAACAACAAAAAGTTAAAATGTTATATTGTGATCCACACTCAGTTCCCACAGTCCTCTCTCTGGGTGTAGATGGCTCCCATCATCACAAGCTCATTGGAACTGGCCTCAATCATCTCATTGTTGGAAATAGTCACGTCCATCAGAATTGATCATCATATAATCTTGCTGTTACCATGTACAATGATCTCCTGGTTCTGCTAATTTCACTTAGCATCAGCCTCATGTAAATCTCTCCAGGTCTCTCTAAAATCATCCTGCTGGTCATTTCTTACAGAACAATAATATTACATGACATTCATAGACCATAATTTGATCAGCCACTCTCCAATTGATGGGCATCCACTCAGTTTCCAGTTTCTTGCCACTACAAAAAGAGCTGCCACAAACATTCTTGCACATGTGGGGCCCTTTCCTTCCTTTAAGATCTCTTTGGGATATAGGCCCAGTACAAACACTGCTGGGTCAAAGGGTATGCACAGTTTGATAACTTTTTGAGCATAGTTCCAAATTGCTCTCCAGAATGGTTGGATCTGTTCACAGTTCCACCAACAATGTCCCAGTTTTCCCACATCCCCTCCAACATTCGTCATTATCTTTTCCTGTCATCTTAGTCAATCTGAGAGGTGTGTAGTGGTATCTCAGAGTTGTCTTAATTTGCATTTCTCTGATCAATAGTGATTTGGAGCACCTTTTCACATCACTAGAAATGATTTAAATTTATTCATCTAAAAACTGTCTTTTCATATCCTTTGACCATTTATCGATTGGAGAGTGGCTTGAATTCTTATAAATTTGAGTCAATTCTGTATATATTTTAGAAATGAGGCCTTTGTGAGAACCCTTAAAAGTAAAGATGCTTTCCCAATTTATTGCTTCCCTTCTAGATATTCCCTCTCCTCTTCCCTCAAAGATATCTTCTTAACATTTGCAGTCGGTCTTAAAGTTTTCCCGCCACTCCTTCACAATACTCACCATGGCTGTTTCTGGAGACATCCTTGCTTCCATCACTATGGCTGCAATTGGCTCCGTGATCCCTGCCGCTGGGGTGCTCGCCATCGCTGTCATCGGAACTGCCATTGCCTTGGCTGTCCTGGGTTGCGTCGGCAGGTAGGCCTTCAGGACCCAACAGGGCATCTTCCAAATCTTCCAAATGGATCGCCACGAAGTGGGGAGCCCAAAGAAGCGAAAGGAATTCTTCCTCAGCATTCTGCCCACTTGCTCTCTGTGCTGGAGACCTTGAAGCCGACATGGCGGCGGCAGCCGGGGCGAACCTGCTGCTGGAGGGGTAGGCTTGACGATCTGCAGCCAGAGACCACGATTCCTTGCCTTTCTGGAGTTGTTCTTGCTTGTCTGCCACTGGCAGACTTTCTCTTTCTCTCCCTGTTCGTGTGTGGCTGAGCTCAAAGCTAGCTGGCGTCGGGAATGCCCGCCAACGAGCTGGGGCTGCCTTTTTATATGGCCCCCGCTCCCCCCTCCCCCCCGCAAGCCTGCTTGACAGCTACAAGGTGTGAACCCGCCTCCTCCCAAGGAGGGCCAGATTCACACCTCAGGGTTCTCTGGCTTCGGCCATTAGACACAGTTCAGCCACTGCCAACGGCGTTTTCATCTTGGTTAATGTCCCTTTAAACATATGATTTCCCCTACCTTGGACAGCTCCCTTTTCTGCAAGGCCCTATTCTTTCCATTTGCAAGGAGGGAGAAAGTCTGTAGGACGCAGAGCATTTCAAACAACTTGCCCGGTTTCTCCCAGAACCACATGGCCTGAGGCAAGCCCGAAATTCGGGGTTCCTGAGCCAGGAGCAGCCCTCTATCCCAAGGAATTCTTTAAGTGGGGGCGCTCCACTCCTCAATACAGATACATAGGGCAAATATTTTCTCAGAAAACCACCACCAGCAGCTGTTATCTTTTGAGCAAAGCCCAAGCAAGAAATGGACAAGGAAGAGCTTTGAATTGTCCCCAGCCCGGACAAGATGTCTGGAGCACATATATGGAGGGTACTTGATTTTGGTTGTCGCTTCATCGAGTCCATCTGAGATGCAGAACAGAGAAGAATCAGTAGGAGCACAGACTGTCAGACAGACATCCGAGGAAAATCAAAGAGCCCTTGCAACTCAGGGAGTCAAAACAAAGATTTTATTCAAACCCTTCTGGCCAAGTTGTCAGCAATCCAAAGTCAAGGGAAAGTGAGATGTGTCCTAGGGGGGAAAAATCAGCGAATGGCCCAGGGTATCCGAATGGTTTTTTTTATTTTTTATTAGAGTTTTTTATTTGTATAACATATGTATGGGTAGTTCCCCAGAGATAACATAATTAAAAATGGTGATTTTACCTGTAACTGCAAATTATGCACAACTTGCTGCTATTCCTTTTTCCTCCCCTCCTCCTTCTATAGAGATTATTCCCATTAGATGATGATTACCACTAAAATATATAAGTATATATCAATACTTGCTGATCATACCTATTTAGAATTCTGTCATAAAATAACCACAAAGATAAGTGTAAAAACACTTGATTTTATTGAAATGTTTTCTCCATCACCAGCATTTCTTCCCTATTCTCTCCCAGCTAGACATTTCAGATTACAAATGAGTGTTACAAAAAGGGTGAAAGAGGAAAAGTCAGCAAAATTTAGTAACACCTCCTCCAACAAGAGAAGAGGAAGCAAAAAAAGGAACTGCATCCGGAAGAGGGCTCTGGCTCCATTCTTTTAGCAAGAGCAGACCTGGGAGCAGACCTGGGAGGAGACCTGGAAATCAAGGAAAGGCTATCTTGAACCTCAAAGATTTCTTCATTAGAACTCTGTTCACTTGCAGCACCTTCTCTTGAAGCAGATATGGTGACACTATCAGCCAAAGTGGAACCTGAAGATGGGGCTTCCTGATCTTTTTGTTGTCCACTTTCTTCAACCACCTTTGTGTAGTTGTCTTCTAACTTACTCTGAAGAACATGAAGTTCTATGTCACCAGTGTGCATTTCTTGTTGTTGGAGCATGACTGTGAAAGAGAAAAATGGAGCGTGGAGCATGGATTAGGTAAGGAGAAGGTACACTCAAGGGGTTTCAACAAGGGAACAAAATTATGTAAAAATAACCATATTTGAAAATGAGGACAATGTCAATATCAATACTTTTGATTCACTCTCCCACTCATTACAGAAGCAGATTCCCCACATTTTGAGCCCTCCTCAGCACCCCCTCTCCATACTCACCATAGTCATTACTGTAGACATTGCCTTGATCATCATCACTGTGATTATCACTATGATCACTGATGCTGTCATAGTTCTTACTGCTTTCATTAGAGTGGTCACTTTCACTGTCATCACAACTGCTGTAGTCAGTGACATCGGTCTGGTCAGCATTTGAAAGGCCAGGACGCATCAGGTTATCTTCCAAGTATTCCATATTTCCCTGGACAAACTGGGGTGGCATAGGAAGGAAGATGAATTCTTCCTCAGAGCTCTGTTCACTTCCACTGTTCTCTGAATCACTAGTTACTGCCATGGTGTCACCTATGGCCAACATGGAACCTGAGGCAAGGTCTTGATTATCTTCAGATAGGTTTCCTAATTCCTTCTCTTTCAGCAGTTCTCCTTCCATAACTTTTTCACTTTGTTCTACAGTTTGTTTTTTGAAATAGTGAAACATCTTCCAGGTTGAGAAAGTGCCTTTTTCCTAGAGGTTAAAACTGAAAAGAATGAAGAAGGAAATGGATTATCATTAGAGGTTAGGGTCATGTGTACTCAACTATGAACAAAATTACAGGGAAAATGTCATGGTGAAATGGGAAAATATAGTATTAATTTTGAATCGCTTTAAATTTTGTAAATATTGACTAGTCCTTTTCTAACTTTTCTAACTAGTCCTTTTTCTAACTGGAATCTTAAGGTTCACAGGCATATCCCTTCCCAATCTTGCACAAACTCCCCTGGCTGACACTGCTTTCTCCTAGGTTTCTCCTGGTTCTTCATACAGGTCTCTTGCACTTGACCCTCAGGTTGGTACATGCTAATGGCTCAATATCAGCTTGTACATTGACTTATTGCTCTCTACTGACAGTTGAGTGGCTGCCTGCTGTGGTCATTGAAGGTACAAAGCTCAGGAGCTTTCCCATGAATTCTCTATAAATAGCTATTCCAGATAGTCTTAGGTCTACCACATCTAATTACAGAGGATCCAAATCTAGACTTGGCTCCCTTGAATGGGATCATCACCCTGCTCACCTTTTATATCTCTGCATATTTGACACTAAAAGGACACTAAAAGGCTGTGGGAGTGAGGATGTTGTAAGCAGGAAATGCCCCATTTTGATAGAGGGAGAATCTGAGGTTTAGGTAGGGCAACAAAGTTGACTTCAGTCAGAGAGCATTTAGTCCCAAGCACTGAGTTTGGAAACTTTTGGAGTTTCTAATCTAATCCTAATTAGGAGTTCCCTAAACAGAGTGTATCTCCTCACTTTCTCAGGATATCTCTCCATTTTCATAGAAGACAAAGAAAAAGACATTTCCTTAGGAGGAAAAAAAAATTTGGTTTTAATGTCTTACCTTTGATGTTTTTCCAAGAGGATTCTCAGCCAGGAACACAGTGGCAGTTGGAATCTCTGCTTTGAGCTGGAATCACTGAAAATGAGCTGGTCTTGGCCTTTTATATACTTTCCCCAGGGTTCTCCTGCCCTGTCCTAATTAATTTTAGATGGTGTAAATCCCCTTACCTCTACAGCCTTTGGGCTTTCTTCACTCAGGCCCCCACCCTATTCAACTCTCTCCTCAGCACCTCATCTGGTTACCTTTATCCCTGATATACTTCTTAAGGGCAATCCAATTATTTACTCTCCAGAAACAATCAATTTTGATGAGTTTATCTCATCAGTCTTCTAAGCATTTTCCAAGTGCCAAGGTCTCAGGGCATGGAGGGCTGCTGTCTTCTTGGCAGTGAAGAGAGCTTTCATATCAAATGTTCACACAGATTCCTGCAGGTCTGACTGCTGCATACCAGCAAATTTTGGAAATGCAGCCAAGGTCCAAACTTCATTTTTTTCTAGATTATTAGACTAAACAATTACCAGCTCCTCGATGGTACATGCAGTGCAGCCAGGGCATCAAGAAACAAGGTCCTAATCCAACTATTCTAGAGAGCAATTTGCAACAATGTCCAAGGGGAATAAAACAGCACCATTACTAGCTCTGTATTCCAATGAAATCAGAAAGGAGGGGGAAGGACCCACATGTATAAAAATGTAGCAGTGGCAAAGAACTGGAAAGCTAGTAGATTCTTATCAATTGGGGAATGGCCGAATAAATTATGGTATATGAAAGTAATGGAATATTATTGTTCTATAAAAACTGGTGAACAAGATGATTTCAGAAAGGCCTAGAATTATTTATATGAATTGATGCTGAATGAAATAAGCAGCACCAAGAATATATTGTACACAGCAACAGCAAGATTGTGAGATCATCAGCTATGAAAGACCTGGCTCCTCTCAGTGATCCCAGACAATTCCAGTAAACTTTGAAGAGAAAGGCCATCTACATCCACAGAGAGAATTGTGGAAACTGAATGTAAGTCAATGCTATGTTCACTTTGTTTTCCTTTTTCTTCTTTTTTTTCCCCTTTTCTGGTTTGTTTCTTTTGTTCTGATTTTTCTCTTCCAATATGATTCATAAAGAAATGTGTATTAAAATTAATGTACATGTATAACCAGAAAAAAACCTTTTTTAAAAAATTAAAGCCTTTTATTTACAATACATATACAGATAATTTAACATTGACTCTTGCAAAACTTTCTGTTCCAAATTTTTCCCTCCATCCTCCCACCCCTTCCCCATATGGCAGGTAGTCCAATATATGTTATATATGTTAAAATATAAGATAAATCCAATATATGTATACACATTTATACAGTTATCTTGCTGCACAGGAAAAACTGGATCTAGGAAGAACAAAAACAAACCTGAGAAGGGGAACAACATGCAAGCAAACATCAACAGAAAACATGAAAATGCTATGTTGTAGAAATATAAAACAATTTTTTAAAAAAAGTAACAAGGTCTCAGAGGGAGATAAACAGAAAGAAAAGGGTTTTCCCCAACTCAGGAATAATCCTCAGCAGGAGAATAAAGGGAGCTAGCTGAGGTTCTAGGGAAAGCTACAGGATTCCATTCAAGGGAGAGATTTCCCTTGAAGTCTAAGCAGTTGTGGTATCCACCGGGATGAATGTGACTTGGCCTGGGGCTGTGCCTTATGATAAAGGACTTGATCATTTCAAAGAAAAATACAAAAGCAATGACTCAAAAGGGCCATGATCATTTTAAGATCAAATACCAAGCAATGACTCATTAACCTCAGGCTCCTCCCAGACATAATTGTGGCTCTGCTAATAAACCAATATAGATGAGATGGCATTTTAAGCTTGGCTAATATCCCTTGAAACATCTTATTTCAGTTGTATTTGACAACTCTCTATTCAAATAGATGCTTTTGTACTTATTTTACACTTGGGGAAAGAGGTTGAAGGATGCTTAGTACCTCAACAACTTTCCCAGGATGTCACAACTACTAATTTTCTGAGGAAAGATCAACACTGAATTGTTTCTGATACCAAGAGCAGAACTCTATCCCCGAGTCTTTGATTAGGTGGAATCTCAGAGCTGTAATTTAATTTCCCACTCCTCAAAACAGATCCACTGGGGAAGCTTCTCAGAAAAAAAAAAAAAAAAGAAAAACAAACTATGCAAGGAATTGTCATTCTTAAGCAAAGCTCAGGAAAGACATATAAGGGAGAGCTTTGATTTGGCCCCAGCTCTGTGATGACACCCTGGGCATATGGAACACATTTCATTTAGTTTGTCTCATCACCTGTGGGATGCCAGGTGTAAGTCCTTTGGAAGGCATGGTTACTTGGAGGACTTTAGGGAACATGGCAAGACCAGTTTCCCAGATAATAACCCTTGTCTGAGCTCCTTTGAATTATTTACTGAAAATATAAGTGGACATGATCTGAGGGTATTTTTGAAAGAGGATATTTTCAAAAATGAAAACAAATAACAAGATAGGTCTTGACTTTTAGCACAAGTAAATGTTCCAGCCTTGGTTATGCTTTCTATGGTTTTCTGTCATTTGTATAATATATAATAGAGAAAACTATGCATATGATGAGGTACAGATTAGAAGTTGTAAGAAATAATGTTAAGGGGTCACTTAGATGGCAAAATGGATAGAGTACCAGCCCTGAAGTCAGGAGGACCTGAGTTCAAATCTGGTCTCAGACACTTAACACTTCCTGGCTGTGTGACCCTGGGCAAGTCACTTAAGCCCAATTGCCTCAACAACAACAACAACAACAACAAAAAGAAAGTCAGTTCCAAGATGTAAGCTTTAATTCACCTGGCCCCATTAATATTTATTTCACTCATTGCTTTATCCAGCATTCATCTCATTGTTGGCAATTGGTGCCCTAACAGAGACAGAGATAAAAGTGGCTCCAGAAGAGGAGATGGAAGAAGCGAAGAAACATCTTACCAAAGACTCCAGAGCATGAAAAGGGCAAGAGGATTATCATCAGGCTTATGGGGAAAAGTTTTTAAAACAGGAAATTTCTGTGTTGCTGGTAAGAATGTTAAAAATGAGACAAATTCAATTTTAAGATAGAAGCCTATATATACAAGTCCTGGAAAAGGTAGTTAGAAAAAGAGGGAACTTTGTAAGTAAAAGACAGCTTGAGGGTTTTAAAAAAAAAGTGTGGGACATTGTTGGTTTTGTGAAGAAGGAATCTTAGATTTAGAAAGATGGGAAACAATAGGAAAACAGATGGGGTTTGTCCAGGATTTTAACTCTTTTCTTGGGGGTCCCCAGACCAAACCTGAAGCAAGCCCCATGCCAGAACTTCTGGTGCCTTTTGTGTTTGGTTCTGGATTTTGAATACTCCCTTGAAAGAGACAAAAACCCAAAAGGGATCTCAATGTAGTAAAACAGAATGCCCCCCCCCCTTCTCTTCTTTTTTAATTAAAGCTTTTTATTTACAGAACATGAGTGATTTTTCTACATTGACCTTTGCAAAAAAATTTTTTTATTCCAAATTTTTCCCCTCCTTCCCCCCACCCCTACTCCTAGATGACAGGTAGTCTAATACATGTTAAATATGTTAAATTATATGACAAATCCAATATACATATCTACACAATTATTTTACTGCACATGAAAAATCAGATCTCCCTCCCCTCCCCCTTCTCTTTTCCTCTTTCTGAAGTACTAAACTATAAAGGGAAGAAAATGGGGAGTTGGTTCCCAGGACTAATTGGTTATGTCATGCTTAAATCTATGTGTAAAAGGCACAAATAGAAGATTTCTGTGTTTGTCTGTGTGTGGATGTCTGCTTTGTCCCCTGAGTTCTGTGTTAAAAATTGGCAATCTTGTGAGAGATAAGAATTCAGTCTCTGTGTTACTGGCTTGGAAAAATAATCAGGCTAAATTGGTGGAATACATTCAGAGTGGCTCAAAAAGCTTAGGAGTTTCAAACCTCCCTGTTACTCCAGTGTTGGGACACCAGAAAGAAACCGAGAAAATAAGGGAAGACTACTATTTACACAGAGAGGAGTATTTTTCCAAGGAAACTTTATTGAAGTGTTGCTTTTGTCCATCAGCAGAATTTCTTGCCTTTCCCCACCCTCCCCAACCACTTTTCCCTCCCTCCAGTCCCAGAGAAGCATCTCAGCTAAGCACTGAGTTGTTGTGACAAACCCAGCCCCGCAAAGTTTCTTCAACCTCCTAACTTTCCCCCCACGGGTTCAGGATAGGCTTCCCGTGACTCCCAAAGTCGCCCTCCCAATGTTTTAGGTCGAAGTGAGTCAGACGGCAAAGCCGAGCGATCCCTAGCCAGAAGAGGGCCAGAAAGCAACCAAGAAAACGCGAAAGAATACTCTTGAAAAAGCCAGGAGCGGGACAACTAGATGGCGCAGTGGATAGAGCACCAGCCCCAAAGTTGGGAGGACCTGAGTTCAAATTTGATCTCAGAAACTTAACAAGTCCTAGTTTTGTGACCTTGGGCTAGTCACTTAACCCCAATTGCCTCAGCAAAAAAAAAAAAAAAAAAAAAAGCCAGGAGCCTTTGTCCAAGGAAACTTTATTGAAGTGTTGCTTTTGTCCATCAGCAGAATTTCCCCCTAGCATTTCCCCACCCTCCCCACCCACTTTCCCCTCCCTCCAGTCCCAGAGAAGCATCTCAGCTAAGCCCAGCCCAGCAAAGTCCGAACATCTGATCCGCCAACCCACAAAAGACCCTCAGCAAGTTGGGCCAAGTCACCGGGTCGTCATGCCTTGTCTTCTGCCTTCTCTGGACGCCAGGGTTTTCTGCAGCCTTTTGCCCCGGGTTCTTCGCTGGCTGGCAGGCTCTAGCATCTGTGCCCAGCTCCAGCTCTCCGGCCCTTTCAAGGTCGGGAAAGGAAGAGGAGCTGGGAGCCAGCTCTCGCTCCGCCCATGCGGCCCAGCGGCAATGCCTCCCGTTGCACATGTGGCAGTGGGCGGCGAGCTCGGGACATCGCAGGGCATCTTCCAAATCCTGCAATCGTCCTGGGACAAAGCGCAGCGCGGAAGGAGACGCGAGGAATCCTGCGTGGGAAAGCCCTGGAGCTCCGCTGCTTTCCTGGCGAGCGGATCCTGCCACGGCCGGAGCCTGAAAAGAAGGCTTGCTGATCCATTTGCAAGGAGGTAGAAAGAAGCCGTAGAAGGCTGAGAAACTCAAACGACTTGCTCGGGTGTTCCTGATACCAGGAACAGCACTCTGTCCTGAGGTGTCTTTGATTGGGCGCTCAGCTCCTCCCCAGAAATCCATAGAGAAAATCCCTTCTCAGAAAACCATCACCACCATCACAGTTGCTATCTTTGAGCAAAGCCCAAGCAAGGGAAGTGGATAAGGAAGAGCTTTAAATTGTCCCCAGCCTAGGCAAACTGTCCCCCAAGTTGTGAGCCATCTAGTCCAAGTCTGCTAGAGACAAGGGAAAGTGAGATGTATTCTCAGGTAAATAATTCAGAGAGAGGGGCAGCTAGGTGGCACAGTGGATAGAGCACTAGCCCTGAAGTCAGGAGGACCTGAGTTCAAATTTGGTCTCAGACACTTAATACTGTCTAGCTGTGTGACCCTGGGCAAGTCATTTAACCCTAATTGCCTCAGGAAAAAAAAATTCAGAGAGAGGCCCAAGGGATCAGAATTTTTTTTTAAATAAAAGCTTTTTATATTTCAAAACATCTGCATAGATAATAGAGTCAAAGATTCTCTCCCGAGTCCAAACTGTCCAAGATTTGGGTGAGAATATGGAACAAAACTTGCCTTAATTGACACTCTAAATCTTCTGTGAGCATCGTTACAATTTGTTTTCCAGAAAGGTCAAATTGGTTCACAATATGAATAAGATGCACAAGAGAGCCTGTGTTCTCCTTATCCCTTCTGTATTTATGCTTTTCTTTGAAGGTTGTCCAAACCCTATCTACTGGGCTGAAGATAGTCCTTCTAGGGGCAATTTTTCAATGGTGACTTTCTCCACTCCCTGGTGATTGACAGTACTTATTCTTATGGCCTTGCTAACTTTGAATCCTTCCTCTGAATAAAGCTTCTTCATATTCTTTAGCAGCCTTACAATTCAGTGAATGTTTTTCCCCTCCTGCATTTTTACAGTTTTTTTTTTAAAGTGTAAGAAAA
Organism: Myrmecobius fasciatus; assembly: GCA_023553655.1. Classification (NCBI taxonomy): domain Eukaryota; kingdom Metazoa; phylum Chordata; class Mammalia; order Dasyuromorphia; family Myrmecobiidae; genus Myrmecobius; species Myrmecobius fasciatus. Next base: position 23,736 of record JAJPUD010008834.1, on the reverse strand, counting down.
ATCGGAGGTGACCCACAAGGGAAAAAAAAATTGGCAACTTAAAAAATCATACCTTCATTCAGTGTTAGGTTTAAAAATCAGATTGAAAAGAGTTGAGAAGAGAGTATGAAAAGAAGAAATAGATACAGAGAACATTCCATTTTGAATGCAAATAAATGTTGATTACTTTCAAATGTTTGGAGATTCGTTTAGTCATTTCAATATTGCAAGCCTTTACAAATCAAATTATTGGTGTGGTTTGTTGTTTTGTTTTGTTTTAGCTCAGGGCATGCCAGGTATGTCACCAGACAGCTCTCACCCAGATTGGTAGATCACATGCTCCAACAGGACCATTCAGATCAAATGAGATCTTTGCTGAATTCTCTATCTTCCTATCTTTGTCATTTATCAAAGTGGCTTCATCAGCACTGAGTAGTTGAGATGCACCTAGGTCTTTGGCCCATAAAAAGAGTTCAGTGCATCACAAAAACCTTTGGATTCTTACTAGCAGCATAAAACTGAATTCATCTTCCTTCCTACTGAGTCAAGAATCTTACATCTTTCTGAGTCTTGCTTATATTTTACTTCATGCTACTTTTTCTTTCTTTTTTCTTCTTCTTTTTTTTTTTGCTGAGGCAATTGGGGTTAAGTGACTTGCCCAGGGTCACACTGTCAGAAAGTGTTAAGTGTCTGAAGCCAGACTTGAATTCAGGTCCTCCTGACTTCAAGGCTGGTGTTCTATCCACTGCACCACATAGCTTCACCCCCTCTCCCCCCATGCTACCTTCTTAAAGATGGATGAATTATCCTGCTAGTACAGGGAGTTATCATCTTTCATTTAGTAACTTCTGAATTTCCCTGTCATTTTCATCAATTCAGTCTTGAAGTTTGCAAGTGTTCTGACCCAGATAATCAATTTGCAGTGTTGTACACCAAGTTTCTGAAATCTTCCCATTGCTTTTTTGCCTCACTGTTACAACTGTGTGTGGTCGCAATTTACTCTTCCAGTTAGGAAAAAAAAAATTTTTTTTCTTCTCAAAGAAGCACTCTAATCTGTTGACATTAATTCTTTTGATAGTCTTTTTGTCTTGGGCTGCCATTTTTGTTTGATGTGAATATTCAGCTTGAAGAGGAGTGTGAATGGGATGAACTCTACCATAAAATGGAAGTGGATAGCAGACAGAATCAAAAGCCAGAATCCCACAATGTGTTGTTTCTTGTAAAATGCATTTAAATCAGAGTTATACAGAGTAAAGCTAAAAGGTTGAAGCAGAATCTATTATGCTTAGATGATAACTTTTATTGAAATATAGTTAGTCAAAATAACTCCAAATTATTACTTTAATTTCCTCTTCATTGGTGGAAAGTTCTCCCTTTTCATTTTTGAGACTAACAATTTGACTTTCTTCTTTCCTTTTTCTAATCAAATTAACTAAAGGTTTATCTATTTCATTGGGGTTTCTTTTCACAAAAGCAATTTTTACTTTTATTTATTAATTCCAAAGTCTTCTTACTTTCAGTTTCATTAATCCCCCCTTTTATTTTCAGATTTTCAAATTTCAGGTGGCTTCAGGTGAAGTAAAAAAAGGAGTAGCAAGCCTAATCTCAGATCAAGCAAAAGCAAAAATACATCTAAGTAAAAGACCTATGTCCATCAGAAAGTAATCATCTGCTAATTTTGTTGCTGTGTGCTATGTTCTCTTGATTCTACATACTTCCCTTAGTATCAGTTCATGCTGATTTCTCCAGGCCTTTCTGAAATCATCATGCAGATCATTTCTTTCTTTCTTTCTTTCTTTTTTTTTTTCCTGAGGCAATTGGGGTTAAGTGATTTGCCCAGGGTCACACAGCTAGGAAGTGTTAAGTGTCAGATCACATTTGAACTCAGGTCCTTCTGACTAAAGGGCTGGTGCTCTATCCACTGCACCACCTAGCTGCCCCAATGCTGATCATTTCTTACAGAAGAATAATATTCCATAACATTCAAAAGTCATAACATATTCAGCCATTCTCTAACTTATTGGCATCCACTCTATATTGTTATATCTTGCTACAGGGTACCATAGATAATGAGGCAATATCAATACTAAATATATATGCACCAAGTGGTATAGCATCCTCTATAAGGAGAAGTTAAGAGAGCTACAAGAAGAAACAGACAGAAAACTATACTAGTGGAGGATCTCAACCTTACTCTCTCAGAACTAGATAAATTGAACCACAAAATAAATAAAAAAATAAGTCAAGAAGGTAAATAGAACTTTAGAAAAATTAGGCATGATAAATCTTTGGAGAAAACTGAATGGAGACAGAAATGAGTATACTTTTTTCTTGGCAATTCATGGAACCTATGCAAAAATTGATATATTAGAACATAAAAGCCTCAAAATCAAATGCAAAAAGGCAGAAATAGTAAATGCATTATTTTTTTCAGATTACTAAATAATTAAAAATACATGCAACAAAAGGCTAGGGGAAAACAGACTAAAAAGTCATTGTAGCCTAAATAATCTAATCCTAAAGAATGAATAGGTGAAACAACAAATCATAGACACAATCAATCATTTCATCCAAGAGAAAGACAATAATGAGAGCATCTCAAAATGTGTGAGATGCTGCTACAGTGGTTATTAGGGGAGATGTTTTATCTTTAGATGCTTACTTCCATAAAAGAGAGAAAGAGAAGATCAATAAATTGGGCTGACAATTAAATACCAAATTTTAAAATCTGAAAATAAAAGGGGGGATTAATGAAACTGAAAGTAAGAAGACTTTGGAATTAATAAATAAAAGTAAAAATTGCTTTTGTGAAAAAAAAAACCAATGAAATAGATAAACCTTTAGTTAATTTGATTAGAAAAAGGAAAGAAGAAAGTCAAATTGTTAGTCTCAAAAATGAGAAGGGAGAACTTTCCACCAATGAAGAGGAAATTAAAGTAATAATTAGGAGTTATTTTGACTAACTATATTTCAATAAATGTTATCATCTAAGTGAAATGGAAAAATACCTACCAAAAATGTAAATTGTCCAGATTAGCAGAAGAAAAAATAAATTATTTAAAATAGTCCCTTTTTAGACAAAGAAATAGAACAAGCTATTAATCAACTCTCTAAGAAAAAATCTCCAGGGCCAGATGGATTTACATGTGAATTCTACCAAACATTTAAAGAACAATTAATTCCAATATTATGCAAGCTCTTTGAAAGAAGAGGGAAAGAAAGTCTCCTACTAAATTCCTTTTATGACACAGACATGGTACTGATACCTAAACCAGGCAGAAGAAAACAGAAAAACAGAAAACACTTATAGAGAATTTCCCTAATGAATATTGATGCAAAAATATTAAATAAAATATTAGCAAAGAGATTACAGAAAGTCATCTCCAGGGTAATACATCATGATCAAGTAGGAATGCAGGGCTGGATCAATATTAGGAAAATTATTAGCATCATTGGCTATATCAATAATCAAATGAACAAACAGCATATGGTTATCTCAATAGATGCAGAAAAAGCATTTGATAAAATCTAACATCCATTCCTATTAAAAACACTAGAGAATAGAGGAATAATCAGACTTTTCCTTAACATGATCAGTAGCATCTATTAAAAACCATCAGCAAGCATCATATGTAATGGGGAGGACAAACCAGAACCTATCCCAATAAAATCAGGGGTGAAACAAGGTTGCCCACCATCACCATTAATATTCAATATTGTATTAGAAATGTGAGCTTTGACAATTAGAGAAGAAAAAAAGATTAAAGGAATTAAAGTAAGTAATGAAGAAACCAAATTATCACTCTTTGCAGATGATATGATTGTATAGAGAACCCTAGAGAATCAACTCAAAAACTACTAGAAAAAATTCACAACTTTAGCAAAGTTGTAGGATTCAAAATAAATCCACATAAATCATCAGCATTTTATATATTACCAACAAAGTCCAGCAGCAAAGGATACAAAGAGAAATTCCATTTAAAATAACTGTAGATAATATAAGGTATTTGGGAGTCAATCTGCCAAGGCAAAATCAGGAAATATATGTAATTACAAAATTACAAAACAGTTTCCATGCAAATAAAATCAGATCTAATCAATTGGAAAAATATCACGTGCTCTTGGGTAGGTCAAGTGAATATAATAAAAATGACAATACTACCTAACTTTATCTACTTATTTAGTGGTCATACTAATCAAACTCCCAAGAGATTATTTTACAGATCCAGAACAAATAATAACAAAGTTCATCTGAAAGAACAAAAGGTCAAGACTTTCAAGGAATTAATGAAAAAAATTCAAATGAAAGTGAACTGGCTGTTCCAGATTTAAAACTATATTATAAAGCAGTGGTCATCAAAGTCATTTTGTACTGGCTAAGAAAGAGAGTAGTCCATCAGTGAAACAGGTTAAGTTCACAGGACAAAATAGTCAATGACTATAGTGATCTAGTGTTTGACAAATCCCCAAGCCTCCGCTTTTGGGATAAGAACTCACTATTTGACAAAAACTTCTGGGGAAAATGGGAAACTTGTATGGCAGAAACTAGGCATTGATGCATACCTAACACCATATACCAAGATATGGTTGAAATAGGATCGTGATCAATACATAAAGCAAATTAGAAGAGCAAGGACAGCTTACTTCTCAGATCAGTAGAGAAGGAAGGAATTTGTGACCAAAGAAGAACTGGAGATCATTATTGAAGACAAAATAGATAATTTTGATTATATTAAGTTAAAAAGTTTTTGGACAAACAAAACCAATGGATTAGAAGGGAAGTAATACAATAGAAAAACATTTTACATTCAAGGGTTTTGATAAAGGCCGCATTTCTAAAATATATAGAGAACTGACTCAAATTTATAAGAAATTAAGCCATTCTCTAATTGATAAATGGTCAAAGGATAGGAACAGACAGTTTTCACTTGGAGAAATTGAAATCATTTCTAGTCATATGAAACACTTTTTAATGTGTAAATCATGAAGCCATTTCCACCTTACTTTGACATATGGTGTTAGGTATGGGTTAATGCCTAGTTTCTGCCACACTAATTTCCCATTTTCCCAGCAGTGAGATAAATATCCTTTAAAAACGTAGCACTATACATGCTTAATAGGGGTATAGAAATCTATCTTGCCCTGCAGAAACATAGGAAGGAAATGGGATTATAAAAGAGAGGTTATTTGGGGAGGGATTGATTGGAGGAGGGCAGGGTGAAAGATGAGAGAGTAAATAGGGAAATACAATTGGCAATAATAATTGTAAAAAAATTTTCAAAGTAAATTTCTTCAATGGAATATTATTGTTCTCTGGAAATGACAAGAAGGGCAGACTCAGCAAAATAAAATAAAATAAAATGAGGTGAAAAGTTCTCCATGAACAAAGGGGAATGTACTGTATACAAAGTAATAGCAAAGTTCTAGAATGACCAGAAGTAAATTCCTTTGTTATTCTCAGTATTACAATCAACTACAAATGCTCTGAAGGACTTATGATGAAAAATCCTTTCCATACTCAGAGAAGGAATTGATAGTGTCTGAATACAGAAACAGTCTCTATTTCTCACTTTCTAAACTCTCTCTTTATTTTTTAATTTTATTAATTTTTAATGTTTACTTATTTAATTTATTTAGTTATTTACTATTTGTTTATAATCTGTTATTTTTCATTTTTAACTTAATTTTTTTGAGGGTTTTTATTTTCATTAGAGTGGAAGATCTATATTTTCTTTCACAACTTGACTTTCATGGAAATGTTTGGCCTAACTTCACATGTGGTTTCTGAATTTTGGGTTGGGATAAGATAGAGATCCTAAAACTGAAAAATCTTAAAAACAAATGCCAAAAAAGATTGTTTTGAATGTAACTGGGGGAAAATATTAAATAAATAGATGAATTAAATAAAAAAAAGTTAGTGCTGGCTGAGAATTAGAGTAGTGGAGCAATAGAATGGATTATATTCATAATTCATTTTAGCATATGACCAAAAAAATTTAGTAGATAATAAACCTGAGATCACTTTTTGTTAGCATTGTTAGGTGTGGCTTCAGGAAATGCTGAGGATCCTTGAGTCTTCTCCCAGGATACCCTCTGCTTTTCCTTAGATAAGTTTGTGAGTTGGAAGTTTAGGAAGTGAAATTCCTAAGAGAATGAATGAGGTGAAAGTTGAGGTGAAAAAGTAAGCCTTCTTCCTTAAAAAATAATTCCAGGAGCCTGGTGATGGGTTGAGAACTTCTTCCTGGAGAAATGGTCATTGAGATGAATAGCAGCAAGCACAAAGATGAAAGTTCACTGGACAGAGAATCATGGGACCAGGTTTTGTTCCTGGAAGTGGGGGCCAGTGGAAAAGATGGGTGTGATGGGTGCTGTGAATGCAATAGAGTGGAATTTATAAATAAGAGAACTCTGGAGAACATTGGTAAAAGGCAAAAGTGCCAGGGGAATATTGCAGGTACACCCCAATGCAAGGTAAAGGGCCTTTTATTTGATGGTTCAATGGTCCAAGATAGGTCTGTAAATAAATTGTCACACCAAAACAAAAAAGCAAAGTCACAGGAGTCCGCATTCCTGGTGCTTTTCCTCCTCAAGTAGTGAGTGTAGATTCCCCAGGACCCACTGAAGTAGTTGAGTCACATCCAACTCCCAGGACTGGCTGCCTGAGCTGAAGGCCCATTCAGCAAGCATTGGAATGGAGTTACTCAACTCTCCTAATTCCCCCACTCCCCATGAGTTCAGGATAGTCTTCCCTTGGTTCCCAAACTCGCTCTCCCATTCTAGTATGTCGAACTGACACAGATGGCAAAACCCATCCCTAACCAGAATAATGTCAGAAAGAAACTGAGAAAACATGAAAGAGAACTCTTGACAAAGCGAGGAGTGTTTTTCCAAAGAAATTTTATTGAAGTGTCCATCAGCATTATTTCACCTAGCATTCTCTCCCCCCCTCCACTTTCACATCTCAGATAACCAATGACTTTTTTTTTTTGTGCCAAGAAAAGCAAAGTGTGAAAGGGGGAGAGATAAGCCCAAAAATTTCATCCAGCTCTCAAGCAAACTTGCAAAAGACCCTCAGCAAGGACCTTCCACTTCTTCCAAGTTGTCAGATGGGCATGCCTTTTCTTCTGCCTTCTATGGGCACTACAGTTTTCTGCAGCATTTTGCCCCATGCCCTTCAGTCTCTGGCAGGCTCTAGAATCTGTCTGTACATTAGCTGATTGGGCTATACTCTAGGCATGGGAAAGGTGCACTAGATTTTCCCCAGGTAAACCCATAAGGGCCAGTGTCAAGATAGGAAGAGCAGCTGGGAGCCAGCTCTCGATCCACTATGCAGCCCAGTGGGAATACCTCCTGTTCCACATCTGGCAGTTAGCTGCGAGCTTGGCACATTAAAAGGCATCTTCCAAATTTTGCAATCATCCTGGAACTAACTGGAGTGAGGAAGGAGGTGCAAGGAATCCTCCATCAGAAATCATTTCACCTCCAGTCCTTTCTGTGTGACCCTATCCTATCATGGTCACCCCATCTCCAAAAATAGAACCCCCAAAAAGTGCTTGCCGATCTTGACCATTTACATCTTGCTTCACACTCTTGGTGCCTTTCTCATTCTTTCTCATCCACAAATAGTTGGCAGCTGTGTTCCCACATCCTTTGCATCTTGTAAAGGTGACAGCAACCAGAGGGCATTCTCTGTTTTTTGAAGTTGGCCTATGAAAGAGAAAAAGAGGGAGGATACATCAAGTGAACAGTTACAGGCAGGCAATCTCAAGAAAGGATCAAATCCCCTTGGCGACAATTATCTTTTATAAGAAAATGAAGATAATGTCCATATTGACCCTTTAGAATGACTCCATTGAACCTTTCCTAAAGGGATTCCCTCTCCTCCTCCTTTGAAGACATCTTCTTAACATTTGCAGCCCTCTTCAAGTTCTCCTAACACCACTTCTCAATACTCACCACTCAATACTTAATGGTGGTTACTGGAGACATCCTTGCTTTGATCTCTTTGGCTGCAATTGGCCCTGTGATCCCTGCTCTGGTGGTGCTCACCAAGACTGTCATTAGAACTGTCTGCTTCCACATTGTCACCCCCTTTGCCTTTTCTGTCATGGGTCTGGTGGGCAGGTAGGCATTCAGGACACAACAGGGAATCTTCCAAGTCTTCCAAATATTCAGCAAAAACTGGGGAGCCCAAAGAAGCAAGAGGAATTCTTCCTCAGAATTCTGTTCAATTGCTCTCTTTGCTGGATGCCTTGAAACAGACATAGTTGCATAACTGTGGCAAACCTGGTGCTGGAGGGGCAGGCTTGATGATCTGCAGCCAGGGACTGTGATTCCTTGTCTTTCTGTGGTTCTCCTTTCTTGTCAACCACTTGCACCACTTTTTCCTCTTCTCTCCACTGTTTGTGTGTGGCTGAGGGAATGCCTGCAAAGGAGTGAAGGTTGGCCTTTCATATGCTTTGTCCTCCTATTCCATGCAGGGATAGCCTACTTTGTCTTCTGGACATCTAGAAGATACGATTCTCCCATCTTTCCAAGGAGCGTCAGCCCTGATGCCAGATTCACATCTCATTGTTCTCAGGCTTCTCCCAGACACAGTTCTAACTCTGCCAATGGCCAACATCAAGAGGGACTTGGTATTTTCTTCTTGGCCAATGTCTCTTTAAACATCTGATTGCCCTTGCATTGGACAGCTACCTTTTCATCTAGGTGCTATTCTATCCATTTGCAAGGAAGGAGAAAGAGTCTGTAGGATGCTGGGCAATTCAAGCAATTTGTCGGGCTTCTCCCAAAACCACATTGCCTGAGGCAAGACAGAAACCAGGGTGTTCCTGATGTCAGGAGCAGCCATCTATCCCGAAGAGTCTTTGATTGGGAGTGCTCCACACAACAAAGATACTGGAGGAAATCTTTTCTCAGAAAACCACTAGCATTCCATCACTACCACCACGTGTTGATATCTTTGAGTTAAGCCCAAGAAAGAGAACCAGACAAGGAAAAGCTTTGAATTGCCCAGAGTCCTGGCAAGATGTCCAGACACTCAAAAAAAAAATCCAAAGCTCTTAGCATCTCAGGGAGTTCCAAGACAAAATTTTTATGCAAACCCCTTTGTCCAAGTTGTCAGCAATCCAGTCCAAATCTTCCAAAGGCAAGGGAAGGTGAAGTGTGTCCTAGGAAAAAATGTCAGTGAGTGGTCCATGGGATCCAAGTGGTCCTTTTTAAAAACAAAAGCTTTGCATTTTTCAAAACATACACATAGATTAGTTTCAACATACACCCTTGCAAAACCTTCTGTTCCATTTTTTCTCCCTCCCTTCAACCATAAAGACCTCCCCAAGCCAGCAAGTAATCAAATATATCTTCAAGATGTGCAATAATTCTGAATATATTTCCAGAATTATCATACTGGATAAAAATAATGGGATCACAAAGGGAAAAACAGTAAGAAAGAATTTTAAATGCGAGGAAACCAGCACAAAAGAAGTGAAAATACTATGTTGTGATTCACATTCAGTCCCCACAGTCCTTTCTCTACGTGCAGATGGCTGATTTCATCACAAGGCCATTGATCTGAGTGGTCTTGCTGAAGCATGCCATCTAGGAACCTGGATGAGAAGGGGAAAGCTGTTTGACAGGCTTCTTGGCATCTGCAGAGCAAAAAGACAAAGGATTTAATTTTTTAAAGACCTGCAATATTGAAATCACTCCAGGAGCCTGCAAAGCACTGCAAAGTAGTAGACAATGCTTAGGATTCTGAAGGGAACTTCAACTGCAGAGTTTCATTCTGACTTCTCTCAATTATGTTCTTTTAAAAAAAAAATTAAAAAAAATTTTAAATTAAAAATGGTGATTACATATGTAACTACAAATCTATTATGTACAGCTTGCTATTCTTTTTAAATATATAAAAAGTTATCATGTAAACTTCTTTTTCCTCTACACCCAGTTCTAGAGATGCCTACTATTAGACACAAGTATACATGTAAAATCATTCTGTGCTTTACTTCTATTTATCAGAAGAAAGAAGCAAATAGCATCTTTCTTATGTTCTTTATTTTTAATTTATATGTTTATAATATATAACTAATTCTTTTGGGGTGCTAAGTCCCTTTCAAGATTTAGCTTGTTAGTTAAGAGCATGCCCCAAACTCATGGAGTGCTCTCTTTCTACTGGGTAATCCTAAGTTCCACTGAGGAACTTGTCTTTCATATGCTCTCTCATTTCATTTCATATTTACCCTCCCCAGTTTCTATTATATCTCTCCATTTTGTCTGTAACCTATTCCTCTAAAGACATCTATCTTTTGCCAAAGAGAATGGCCCTGTGAATTCTTCATGTGAACAAACTTTTGGTACTTGCCATTATTTGGTGCCAGATCCCACATGATAGATCACATCACCTACTACACAGTGCCTGGCCCAAAGTAAGCCCTTAATGTTTGTTGACTGGTTCATTTCCTCCACCTTCTAACAAAGAATGGTTCATTGTTCTTGCTAAGGCCAACCCTTCTACAAGTATACTTTATCCAATTTCCTGCAATCTTCTCCAGCAGATTGCCTGATTAATCCTCAATCA